>JAGDQO010001292.1:0-22724 GCA_018342035.1 Solanum appendiculatum
ATCTTTTGAGGTCTTTTGTTTTGACGACTGATATGTTAATAGTGGGTTTTCGGTTGGCTTAGGAGTCCATCCTTTAATCATTACTTCTTTAGCTAAGAAGCGTATTTTGTCTATTTCTACCTTAGTGAAATTCCAAGAAATAATATAAGAAATTCTTTTCTGAATAAAGAATTTACATAATTTGATATATTCTGGGAGAGTAGATATATCTGTAGTACTTTGGAACTCAGTGAACCTGATGAGAAATTGTTGTGGTAATATCTGCAGATTTCCTCCAAAAATGTTCCACCATTCGTAGAACCATTTAGGGATAATTGACTTAATTATTTTTGGACAGTATTTAACAAACCAAGTGTGTCTTGGCCTAAGATACATAAAATTAAACCAGGCTGCTTTGTAGTCATGCCAATTGTAAGTTTGTGGCCTGTGAGGCATGGACAAAGATACTGGAGTGTGTAAATGATCAGTGTACCACTCGACTGGTGATAAAATCCTCTTGATAGTGAATCGAGAATATCTGATAAAATCAGGATTTTGCTCATCCCGGTTATGTTCAATCTCGATGGATTCTGTGTCTACCAAAATAGCTTCATAAAACTTTCTAGTTTTGTAAGAACAATCTGTATCAACAAAGTTACCATCTGTGTAGCAAGGTTTAATAAGAGTTCCAATCTCAAGATTTTCGAACTCTCTGTCTAGAGCCAGTAGGGGTAACATTTGAGTTGTTACAAAATCAAACTTTTCTTCCTTGGGGATAGTAGTTGGAGTGGGAATAGGTAATTCAGGTTTAACAGCTTGAGCGAATGACTCAGGGGTCTTCATAGTATAATTATCTTTGGTTTGGACATTAGAACTTGATGCTCCAGGAGTTAAAGGTCTATTTGGCCTTAATTGTATTAATTTGGTAGGGTTAGGAGGTGGAGCAGGCAATTTTGGGTAGTCTGCGAGCATAGTAAATCTATTATCAAATACCGGTCTTTGTGGGGTTTTTGCCGGTGTTAATGGAGGTAATACGAATGGTTTCGCCATAGGTTTCCTTCTTTCGAAGGAGTATTAGGCTTGAAAGGCCTCATTTTTTCCCTGTAAAAATTCTCTTGTTAGAAAATCAGGTAAAGAGTTATTTTCTCCTTTTATAAAATCAATTTGAAAATCAAAGCTAGATAGTAGAGCTTGCCATCTAGCAAATATTTGCTTCGAAACCAAATTTTTTACATCCTTTTGTAAAATTTCTTTAGCCGATTTACAATCAACTCTTAATAAAAATTCTTTGTTTATTAAGTCATCTTGAAATTTTGTGATACATAGCACTATAGACAAAATTTCCTTTTTAACAGTTGAATAATTCTTTTGAGCAGAATTCCAGATTCCTGAAGTAAAACGAACTAATTGTTCGGGAGATTCTAAAGAACTTCTTTGTTTCAGAATACCTCCATATCCTAAGTCAGAAGCATCAGTTTCTACAATCATAAAATCATTTAGGATTAGGAATTCCTAAACAAGGGAGACTCTGGACCAATTTCTTAATAGTTATGACTGCCTGAGTTTGGTCATTTCCCCAAGGAACAGGATTTTTCTTGAGCCTTTTATATAAAGGTTCACAGATTTGTCTGATCTTAGGAATAAAATCAGCAACATAATTCAAACTTCCTAAAAACCTTTGTAATTGGGTTTTATCAATAATTTCATCTGGAAATTTAGAAGAGAACTCAATGGCTCTACAGATAGGTTTGTAGCTACCTTGATAAAGGTCATGACCAAGAAACCTTATAGAGGTCTGGAAGAGCTTAATCTTTTTAGCACTAACTACTAAACCATTGTTTTTGACAATCTTAAAGAAAGTATTAAGATGCTTAAAATGTGAATCAATATCATCAGAAAAGATAAGCACATCATCAATATAAACAATTGACATGTAATTATAATCATTAAAAATGTTATTCATGATATTTTGGAATTCAGAAGGAGCATTCTTGAGTCCAAAAGGCATAACATTCCATTCATATTGTCCAAATGGGACATTGAAAGCAGTTTTATACTTATCTTTGTTAGCAATTTGAATTTGCCAGAAACCAGATTTCATATCAAACTTACTATAAATATTAGCCTTATAAGTGCGTTTTAACAAATCTCTTTTGTTAGGTATGGGATACCTAATCCATTTTAAAACAGCATTCAAAGGTTTATAATTTATAACAAGTCTAGGTGCTCCTCTTTCTTTTTCAGCACTATTATTGACATAGAAAGCAGAGCAACTCCAAGGAGATTTAGAAACATTAATAATTTTATTTTTTAATAAATTATCAATTTCCTTTTTACAATAATCAAGTAATTCATGATTCATTTGAATAGGTCTAGCCTTGGTTGTGATAGCTTGTTCATTAAACCCTTCAATGTAAGGTAAATCAACAATATGCTTTTTCCTTTCCCAAAATGCATTTGGAAAATCAGAGCAAATTTCATCTTCAAATTTTTTGTGAAGATTGGATATTTTAGTAACCATCTTTGGTCTCTACTTTTCTCAAGAGCCAAGTTCCTATTCATAATCGGGGTCCACATATGACTGTGCTATTCCTTTGAGGTCGCACATGTCCCCATTACTACTTCCAGATGATGCGGCGTCACTGATTAGCTGCATTATCTGAGTCTCAGTATAATCTTCAAGATTATCCATAGCCTTTTTGAGCTTTGCTTTGAGTTCATCTTTTGAGGTCTTTTGTTTGACGACTGATATGTTAATAGTGGGTTTTCCGGTTGGCTTAGGAGTCCACCCTTTGATCATTACTTCTTTAGCTAAGAAGCGTATTTTATCTATTTCTACCTTGGTAAAATTCCAAGAAATAATATAAGAAATTCTTTTCTGAATAAAGAACTTACATAATTTGATATACTCTGGGAGAGTAGATATTTCTGGAGTACTCTGGAACTCAGTGAACCTGATGTGAAATTGTTGTGGTAATATCTGCAGATTTCCTCCAAAAATGTTCCACCATTCATAGAACCATTTGGGAATAATTGACTTGATTACTTTTGGGCAATATTTAATAAACCAAGTGTGTCTTGGCCTAAGATACATAAAATTAAACCAGGCTGCTTTGTAGTCATGCCAATTGTAAGTTTGTGGCCTGTGAGGCATGGACAAAGATACTGGAGTGTGTAGATGATCAGTATACCACTCGAATGGTGATAAAATCCTCTTGATAGTGAATCGAGAGTATCTGATAAAATCAGGATTTTGCTCATCCCGGTTATGTTCAATCTCTATGGATTCTGTGTCTATCAAAATAGCTTCGTAAAACTTTCTAGTTTTGTAAGAACAATCTGTATCAACAAAGTTACCATCTGTGTAGCAAGGTTTAATAAGAGTTCCAATCTCAAGATTTTCGAACTCTCTGTCTAGAGCCAGTAGTGGTAACATTTGAGTTGTTACAAAATCAAACTTTTCTTCCTTTGGGATAGTAGTTGGAGTGGGAATAGGTAATTCAGGCTTAACAGCTTGAGCGAATGACTCAGGGGTCTTCATTGTATAATTATCTTTGGTTTGGATATTAGAACTTGATGCTCCAGGAGTTAAAGGTCTATTTGGCCTTAATTGTATTAATTTGGTAGGGTTAGGAGGTGGAGCAGGCAATTTTGGGTAGTCTGCGAGCATAGTAAATCTATTATCAAATACCGGTCTTTGTGGGGTTTTTGCCGGTGTTAATGGAGGTAAGACGAATGGTTTCGCCATAGGTTTTCCTTCTTTCGAAGGAGTATTAGGCTTGAAAGGCCTCATTTTTTCCCTGTAAAAATTCTCTTGTTAGAAAATCAGGTAAAGAGTTATTTTCTCCTTTTATAAAATCAATTTGAAAATCAAAGCTAGATAGTAGAGCTTGCCATCTAGCAAATATTTGCTTTGAAACCAAATTTTTTACATCCTTTTGTAAAATTTCTTTAGCCGATTTACAATCAACTCTTAATAAAAATTCTTTGTTTATTAAGTCATCTTGAAATTTTGTGATACATAGCACTATAGACAAGATTTCCTTTTTAACAGTTGAATAATTCTTTTGAGCAGAATTCCAGATTCCTGAAGTAAAACGAACTAATTGTTCGGGGGATTCTAAAGAACTTCTTTGTTTCAGGATACCTCCATATCCTAAGTCAGAAGCATCAGTTTCAACAATCATAAAATCTTTAGGATTAGGAATTCCTAAACAAGGGAGACTCTGGACCAATTTCTTAATAGTTATGACTGCCTGAGTTTGGTCATTTCCCCAAGGGACAGGATTTTTCTTGAGCCTTTTATATAAAGGTTCACAGGTTTGTCTGATCTTAGGAATAAAATCAGCAACATAATTCAAACTTCCTAAAAACCTTTGTAATTGGGTTTTATCAATAATTTCATCAGGAAATTTAGAAGAGAACTCAATGGCTCTACAGATAGGTTTGTAGCTACCTTGATAAAGGTCATGACCAAGAAACCTTATAGAGGTCTGGAAGAGCTTAATCTTTTTAGCACTAACTACTAAACCATTGTTCTTGACAATCTTAAAGAAAGTATTAAGATGCTTAAAATGTGAATCAATATCATCAGAAAAGATAAGCACATCATCAATATAAACAATTGACATGTAATTATAATCATTAAAAATGTTATTCATGATATTTTGGAATTCAGAAGGAGCATTCTTGAGTCCAAAAGGCATAACATTCCATTCATATTGTCCAAATGGGACATTGAAAGCAGTTTTATACTTATCTTTGTTAGCAATTTGAATTTGCCAGAAACCAGATTTCATATCAAACTTACTATAAATATTAGCCTTATAAGTGCGTTTTAACAAATCTCTTTTGTTAGGTATGGGATACCTAATCCATTTTAAAACAGCATTCAAAGGTTTATAATTTATAACAAGTCTAGGTGCTCCTCTTTCTTTTTCAGCACTATTATTGACATAGAAAGCAGAGCAACTCCAAGGAGATTTAGAAACATTAATAATTTTATTTTTTAATAAATTATCAATTTCCTTTTTACAATAATCAAGTAAATCATGATTCATTTGAATAGGTCTAGCCTTGGTTGTGATAGCTTGTTCATTAAACCCATCAATGTAAGGTAAATCAACAATATGCTTTTTCCTTTCCCAAAATGCATTTGGAAAATCAGAGCAAATTTCATCTTCAAATTTTTTGTGAAGATTGGATATTTTAGTAACCATCTCCGGGGTTTTTAAAATTTGCTCAATTTTTTTAATTTTAATTTCTTCTTTGAGAAAATTAACATGCTGAGATAAAGAATTTATTCGAAAAACCGTTTTTTCTCTGATAAAATTACTTTCATCTTGGGAAAGAGTTTTAACAAAAGGAAAATGTAATTCTTTTCCCAGAATGGAAGTAGTAATACCACTTAAATTAGTGATAAAAGGTTTTATCTGAGTGATAAAAGGTATTCCAAGAATAATATCTTCATTAATATCTTCAGTAATAATGAAATCATTTGTTAAACAAATATTATTGTTACAAATATGAGCTTTAGAAAGCTTATAATTAATTTTGAGTAATTCACCAGTAGCAGAATATAATTTTGAAGTACTTTTTTCTAAGTACTTAGTAGGAACAATACCTTTAACAATGCAATTTCTATCTGCACCACTGTCAAGCAAAGCAATTTTATTAATAATAAAATCTTTATTGACAACAATCTTAATAGGTATATGATGACTCTGAGGTCTAACAGATGTAATAACATCAATACCTGGACAAGAGGTAGTCGCGATATTAGGAGTGGGTGTGGCAGAAAGATCAATATTGAAAGGAGGATAATCCAAGTTATCCTTTTCAGGGATTTCTTCAGTTTCTTCATCGAGATTTTGTTTGTCAATCTCTTTGAGAATTTTATCAGTAATGACATCAGTTTCGACTTTCCCAAGTCTGAATTTAATGTCTTTGATTTCCTCTTTAAGAGTTTTGACTTCATGATGAAGATCAGAAATGGTAGGTTCGGCATTTCTTTCGAACCTATTCATGATTTGCTTCATGCTGAAAGGTTCAACCATGGTACGAGCTTTAGGCTTTTCCTTTTGGTTGAGAATAATATTCTTGAGTTCTATAAGATATTTTCTCCTAGCTTCTTCATTATCAATATGTTCAATAATGTCGAAGAGAGCTTCTTTAGAGTCATTGCTAAGAACTCTGACTTGAGGAATATCATCACAAACACAGAAAGCCTCTGTGCAATTACAGTTTTTCCCCGATTGGCTAGAATCTGAATCATAGTCAACGTTGATATTTTCTTCGTCGCTATATTCAGCAGAATCATTTGAAGAATCGGATAATGGTTCTTCAAGAATAGAAAAAAGTTTTTCTTTGGTTGCTTTGTCTATTTCAAGACTGTTGATCTTCTTCTGTTTACCAGACCTGCATTCACTAGCTCTATGGCCAGATTTTCCACAAGTCCAACATACATCCTCTTTGGATTTCTTAAATCCTTTATGCTTTTTCCTTCTTTTGGAAGACTTTTTGTAATCCTTTTCAGAAGTTCTTCTAGACTTACTACGATGAGTTTTCTTATTTTCCTTGTTCTCCTTCCTGATTTTTCTTGAAGGAGGTGTTAGGGAAACAAACCCGAAGTCTTGACAGAAACTTCCCAATTCTCTTTTTGAAGAAGATTTTTCCCTTTTTAGTTGGTGTTTCAACTTAATATCTGTACAAAGTTCTAATCCCACAGTGTTTATAACACTAATAAGATCTCCATAAGTCATCTGGTCGTAAGGAATTTTTCCTTCATTCCTATCTTGAATCTTAGTTCTAACTTTGTCAGCAAAAAGCGGTGGAAGTCCGCTCACAAATCTTTCTTTCCAGAAGTCTAAATGACAATCTGGTCTAATCATTACCTTCTGCATAAAATTGTATTTATACCAGGTAAAGTCGTCTAAAGAGGGACAACTGATGTTGTTGAGGATTTGGAGACTCCTATCCTGAAATAGCTTGGGTTCTCCAATAAAATGTTTTGCTATATGATAGAGAAGAGTAGCACAGGCATCTTCTCTAATAACTTCAGTAGGAACTTCATTAGTTCCTTCCATTTTAATAACAATCTCAGAAGCATGAGTATCATAGATAACTTTCTTAGTTTCATCTGAGACGTAATTATCCCACCAATGTTTTATCATTCCAGTGAATCCTGCAACGATCATTGAAGCAGCTTCCTTATCAGAAGAATTTCTTATTTTGTAAGCTGTGATAGCTATCCCCATCTCGTGGAGTTTATTATAGATCTGATGTTCTGCTAGACCATCGATGTTCCATTCAGTTATACTACTTCCTTCATGAGAAGAAGTGGATAAAAAGGCATTTTCCTCATATTGAAGGTCTGGGAACGAAGGTCTTTTATGATAATTTTTTCGGTTATGAAATCTATCATTGGAGAGTTTTTGGACAATATTTTCCTTGATAGTAGTTATTTTACCACTGGTGCTGGTAGAAGCTCTGAAAGCAGCTCTTTTATCAGATATAGAGAATTTGGCTAGTTTCTCATTTATTTTATCCAAAATATTGTCAGAAATATCAAAGGTATTTTTGAGCTTGGGATAATTTTCTCGGGAAAATTCATTGATTTTGAATATAGGGTTTGGGTCTATTTTCTGACTGCTGTTGGTAGAAGATAGAGGGACAGGCCTTCCTGAAAAAGAGGCTCTTTCTTTGGAATCTTCAATTTGTCTAGAAACGACATGAAGAATTTGATTGGTGTAATTATTCTGTTCTATAATCTTGTTGATATCAAGATTAGTAGCAATTACAGAAGGTTTTTCTGTGGAGAGGATTTTGAAAGGGGAAGCTTTTATAATAGTTCCTTGCATAGGGATATTTATTCCTTCAAGAGGAGGAGTAACATCTTCAATCACTCTGTTTGAAGTAGTATACCATTTATTGATAATAACTTTAAGGGAATCCTTTTGATTATCAATTTTTCCCGTCATTTCAAACCACTTAAAGAAGTCTATTTCGTAACCAATTCTTTTCATATCAATCATCCAAGAGTTTGCAAAATTCTCTCTTTCTTTGAGAGTATAAGTATCCTTATACCAATCTCTGTTAATTTGGTTATTAGAATGAGTCCAAGATTCTTGCAGAGTCTGAGGATTAGGAATAAAATTCTTTTCAGATTTGATCATCTTTAAATGATCAGGTACAGAATCTTTCCGATTTGGAGGTGGTTCCATTTCACTGGCTGTAGGACTACCAGGGATTTCTTGATAATAAACCTTAGGGACATTTCCCGAAAAATCCACACCAGTAACTTTTCCTTTGTCATTATCTCTACGGATAAGCTTTTCTTCTTCATCATCCTCCGGGGTTTTTGAAGAAGAGGGTGGGTGAGGAGCAGTCCTCGAAGGAGCAGATGGCGAATAAGGAGCCATCCTAGCTGGGACAGACGAACAAGACGCTCTTCTAGAAGCAGTTCTGGATAAGGAATTCTCAAGGAATTTTAGATCTATAGAACCATCAGGGTATTGAATTACCCTTTCAATGCGAGATCTCTCTGAGTGAGAGGAAAAAGGTTGAGTGATTGCATCAAAATGCCATTCGTCGTTAGACAGAATGTCATTCCAATTGATCAATCTAGGAACGAATATTGAACTATGCTCATGATTGGCCTCCATAAGCATTGTTACACCCTTTTGGCTCTCAATTCGAGCCTTTGGTGCAAGAGTAGTAGACATAAGCCGATAATATACTCTGTAGATAATCGCTATCTCTCGAGTATTGGCTTTGCTATTTAGATTTTTTGTTTTGACATTCAGCGTCAAAGAATCCATGACATTAGGATCATTAATGTCTATTGAAAAGTTAGGATAACAATTAAAGTAAACCGAGCCATCGGCTAGATTACTTTGAAGAACACCTAACAGCGAATCATCAAAATTAAGAAATCTGTCATCTCTAAGGAGGACACAAATAGGAATATCTAAGCCTTTCCTGAACAGGGGCTTAACAGCAACTTGTACTAAACCAATATGCAAATAATTGAATTTATTTTTATAACGATTAATATCGTTAGCATTCAACAAACGAATAATTTCAAGAGAATTATTAATAGCAACAGTTGATTCAAAAGTTTTAATATTGTGATTAACAAATAAATTAAATTTACCTAAATGATAAATAGCTTTAAAAGGTTCTTCTGGTATATTCCAGTTTTGAAGATCATTTTCAAGTTTAGCAATCTTAGTTGCTTGAGAAGATAGGTTAACACTGTTTAAAATATGCTGGTTGGTTTCCATTTTTAAACGATACTGTCTTAAGGACTTATAGACAAAAATATATTAAAATAGAAACAGATAATTCAAGCATGATCAATCAATAATAATATAAAAATATGCAAAGAGATATTAAAGATCTAGATCTTAGTTTCTAAGGGAGGTAAGACGAATATTAAACATATTCGATTTCATTTCATTTCTGCTTGAATCCTCCATTAAAGACCTTCAATCTTCTCCAATTTCTTGTGGATTGCTTTGAGGTATGATAGTGTTCACCATTAGGAGTATTTTCCTCCAATGGGCCCTTCCTCTTCTTCATATTTTCAAAGGTTTACTCTAACCCAATTAAATTAGGGTTTGTGATCAACCATTGTGGGTTCTTCAATTATGATTCCAATTATTGATTTTATGATTCCTAGTGCATGATTTAGCGTGATAAAGTAACTTAGTGCACGAATTATTGTGGATTACATGATTTGATGTAAAGATTGCATGAACCCCCATGATCCCAAGCTAATTCTCCCCAATTTGATAATCTATGCTTTGATTGTTGGGTTGAGTTATGATTTGATGAAGGTTATGAATTCTGTATGAAATCAAGCATGAATTAGGAATGAATTGAGGATAATCTTATGAATTTAGCATGATCAAGTCAAAAGCATGATTTTCCTCTATTATGTGAGTTCCTTCAAGTTTGGGTAAATTGTGTTAATTATGGCTTTCTAAGCATGGCTTGCATTGAATTGCATGATTTGAGTTGAACTTGCATGAACACATATGAACTCTATGAACTATGAAATATGAGCATGATGAATTAAGGGTGCTTTGAGAGTAAAGTACCAAATTTATGATATGATGATGCTATGGTTGAGTTGGTGAGAGGTTTTCTTCACATAATACTTCCCGCACTCGACTTAAAAGAACAAAGAGGCGATTACCCATGGTTCTTAAGGAACTTTCTACATGACGTAAGGCTTGGACAAGGTCCATGGAAGATGAAGACGTCTATAAGCTTGATTTTAGCTTGATTGGTAACCCTAGTTGTACCATTCCATGTTAGTGAATAATACGTATGTTAAATGACTACTCCTGGGGAATTATGCCTTAGCACCGAGTTGGATTTGAAGATTGAAAGCCTCCACTGTAGAGGTAGGGTCTCTAGTGAAGCTCTCCCGTTAGAGAAGGCGGTTTTCTAGATGGAGCTGCTCCGTTAGTTGAGGCCGACTCTCCCTAAAGCAGATCTCTATCCCATAACACTATGTTGCACGCATAGGATGTTTTCTTTAAGTAGACATTAGCTAGTGGATCCACCTAAGCTAAGAAGTTCATGGTCTTAACTTGGCAAGTAGGACACCCTTTTTCGGTGTGGGGTAGACACCGGATTCCGTGTTGATAGCTCACATGGTCTTACATGTCGGTTAAGGCTTTTCCCCATAAGTTAATGAACAAGTGTTCTCATGATGAAGTAAAGAAAACAAAGAAAAGATGATTTAGCTTTCTTTGGCCTTGATATATGCTTTATGTTTCATGTTTCCCATGTTTATCATGTTTTTAGCTTGGCCATCCCATGTCATGATTATGTCTCTCTCTCTAGCATAACTTATGTGCTTATGTGCATTGCTATCATACTTAGTTCTTAATTGTGCTAACGCATACTCTTGCCTACATTAACTTCATTTGTGTAGGACGTGGTGATTCAACTTTCACTCGTGGCTAGAGCATTGACTTAGAGTTGAGAAGAAGACTTGGTGAGTCCTCATCCATCCGAGGACATAGCCTAGTTGGATTTTACATTTTATGTATTTCCTTATGTTGGATATTGTATTGGTCTGCGTCCCTATCACTTTTATTCGTATTCTATGATATTAGAAGGCTTTGAGACATAAGTTGTTGACTTCCGCTGTTTTGAGTAAAGCTTTGATATAAAATGCTATTTTGAACTATTATTTCTCTATTATCTTGTATGTTATGTATGCTAAGGGCTTGTAAGAGGCCTCTCGGGGTTTTGTATACTTCGATACATCTAAGGGCTACCCTGGGTCGTGACAAACTTGGTATTCAGAGCGCAAGGTTTTAGAAAGATCCTAGGATGTTTCATAAGCCGCGTCAAGTAGAGTCTTGTTCATGAGTGTGAAGTGCGCCACATTTATGAATGAGAGGTTGTAAGACGTTTAAGAAATTCCACTTCTTTCATTACTCTTAAGTCGTTCCATAGTGTTTAACTCTATATATCTCTCTCCTAATCCCTATCCTACGCGTTTTAGGATATGGCGACCCTAAGAGCTTACGCTAGAAGAAACATGGGAGAGAATATGGAACAAAAAGCTCCTCCTCAAGTTCCTCAAGTTCCGGCTGACCCTTTGGCGGAACAAGTGACTAATGCGGAGTTTAGGGCTGCTTTCCAAGTGTTGGCTCAAGCCGTGACGGCTCAAGCCAATAGAGAGGTGGTGGCTCCCGTGAACCCAAATGTGGGTACGGTGGTATCAAGTGTGAGGGATTTTAGGAGGATGAATCCTCCAGAATTCCATGTCTCTAAGGTTGAGGAAGATCCTCAAGAATTCATTGATGAAGTGTACAAGGTGTTGATGATCATGGGTGTGACGCCGAAAGAAAAGGCAGAGTTAGCCGCTTATCAACTCAAGGGTGTTATTTGGTTCAATCAATGGAAGAGTGAGAGGGCGGTTAATGAGGGTTCTCATGATTGGGAGAAATTCAAGGTTGCTTTCCTTGATAGGTATGATCCATTGATTCTCCATTGACAGCTTTGACTCAAAAGAAGTTTAAATTCGCATGGTCCGAGGCATGTGAGAAGAGTTTTCAAGAATTGAAGGATCTACTTACTTTGGCTCCGATATTGACTCTACTAGAAGGATCCGATGGTTTTGTGGTTTATTGTGATTCCTCGAGAATTGGGCTAGGATGCGTTCTTATGCAAAATGGGAAAGTCATTGCTTATGCTTCAAGGCAACTCAAGGTGCACGAAAAGAACTATCCTACTCATGACTTTGAATTAGCGACAGTTGTGTTTGCTTTGAAAATATAGCGACATTATTTGTATGGAGTACATGTAGATGTCTTCACCGACCATAAGAATTTGCAATATGTGTTTAAATAGAAATATTTGAATCTCCACCAAAGAAGGTGGCTCGAGTTGTTAAAAGACTATGATATGAGTGTTCTCTATCACCCCGATAAGGCTAACGTGATGGCGGATGCCCTTAGTCGATTATCTATGGGTAGTGTTGCTCATGTTGAGGATGGTAAGAAAGAGCTGGTTCGCGAAGTGCATATATTGGCTTGATTAGGTGTTGGATTGGTTGATTCTACTAAAGGTGATGTTACGGTTCACAAGGGTTCCGAATCCTCTTTTGTGCATGATGTGAAAGCTAAGCAAGGTCTTGATCCTAACTTGGTCGAACTAAAGGAAGCAGTATTCAAGAAGTCCATAGAGGTTTTCTCCCAAGGGGGAGATGGTGTGCTTTGATATCAAGGTCATTTGTTTGTTCCTAATGTAGAGGGCTTAAGAGAGCAAATTTTATCAAAAACCCATAGTTCTCGATATTCCATCCACCCAAGAGCTACCAAAATGTACTGTGATTTGCGGGAAATTTATTGGTGGAACGGAATGAAAAAAGATATTACGAAATTTGTGGCTAAGTGTCCTAATTGCCAACAAGTGAAAGTTGAGCATCAAAGGTCGGGAGGTTTGACCCAAGATATTAATATTCCTACTTGGAAGTGAGAGGATGTGAATATGGATTTTATTGTGGGTTTGCCTCGCACGAGGCGACAATATGATTCGATTTGGGTTGTTATTGATAGAATGACCAAGTCAGTCCATTTCATTCCCGTCAAGACTTCTTATTCGGCGGAGGATTATGCTAAGTTGTATTTGAGGGAGATGGTTAGGCTGCATGGAGTGCCTATCCATTATCTCCGATCATGGTGCACAATTTACTTCTCAATTTTGGAAGTCGTTCCAAAAAGGTCTTGGTACTCGTGTTAAGCTTAGTACGGCCTTTCATCCACAAACCGATGGGCAAGCGGAGCGTACTATTCAAACATTGGAAGATATGTTGAGAGCTTGTGTAATCAATTTCAAGGGTACTTGGGATGATCACTTGCCTTTGATTGAGTTTGCTTATAACAATAGCTACCATTCTAGTATTGGTATGGCTCCATTTGAGGCTCTCTATGGTAGGAGGTGTAGATCTCCTATAGGTTGATTTAAAGTTTGTGAAATTGCTTTGATAGGCCCGGAGTAGGTGCATAAGGCTATGGAGAAAGTTTGACTTATTAGGGAGAGGTTGAAAACGGCTCAAAGTCAACAAAAGTCCTATGCCGATGTTAGAAGAAGAGAATTAGAATTCGATGTGGATGATTGGGTTTACATGAAAATCTCACCCATGAAGGGTGTAATGAGATTTGGGAAGAAAGGGAGGCTTAGTCCCCGTTATGTAGGCCCATATCAGATTTTGGAGACGTGTTGGTAAGGTTGCTTATGAGCTTTACTTGCCTAATGATTTGGCATCTGAGCATCCGGTTTTCCATGTCTCATTATTGAAGAAGTGTGTTGGTGATCCGACCTCTATAGTGCAATTAGAGAATCTTTGCATAAAGGATAGTCTTTCTTATGAAGAGGTTCCGGTTGAGATTTTAGACCGGCAAGTTCGGAAGTTAAGGAATAAATAAGTTGCTTCCGTGAAAGTTCTATGGAGGAATCAATTGGTTGAGGGTGCTACTTGGGAGGCCGAGGCTGATATGATGTCCCGATATCCTCATCTCTTTTCTTCCGATCCTACTCTAGCTCGAGGTATCTTGATCCTCATGGTTCATTCTTTTGGGCTCATGTGTCATAGTTGATTTCCATGATTCCATGATTATGTATATTCATGAAGAGTCTCATATGAATATGTGCATTTGAGTATGAGTTGCATAAAGTCTTCATGATATGTTGTGTGGATCATGTTTTAGGTTGGAGTTGATGTTTCCTCCTCGGATATGTGCATTTATGTGATTGCATGCTAGGTTGGGTCGTTAGTCCGTGTCTATTACCCTTCTCAAGATGTCTTGATTCTCATTCGAGGACGAATGTTCCCAATGGGGAGATATTGTAACACCCCAAACTTCCAAAAGATTTTAAAATGCAGAACTCACCTGAAGATCTACGGAGGCCACCTACGGGCCGTAGATGGATTGACGGGCCATAGGTGGGAACTGTCAATGGCACTGTGAAATTTCAGGATTTCCAAGTTTCTAAACTTTGACCTACGGTATAGCAGGACGGTTCGTAGTCCAATTGACAGGCCATAGATGGATTCCGTAGATGCCTTCCAGACTTAGCCAAATTTTCAGCCCAAAATGAACTTTCTGAATCAATTGATGGAAGAGCAGGATGGTCCGTCAATTGATGTACGGACCGTAGATCCTGTCCGTCAATTGACCCCGACATTTTTTAATTAAGGGCTTTTTGGTCTTTTCCCTAATTGTTTACCTATTAAGCTAAGTCTGTTATACCTTTAATCTTAGACATATAAATACTTTATAAGCCTAATTCCTTTCATTCTAATTCATTCCAAAACTCTCCTCTCTCAAATATTTCTCTCTCTAAAAAGAAACTCTCTCAACTCTCAAGGAAGAAGAAGAAGCTTGAATCCTCCATTAAAGACCTTCAATCTTCTCCAATTTCTTGTGGATTGCTTTGAGGTATGATAATGTTCACCATTAGGAGTATTTTCCTCCAATGGGCCCTTCCTCTTCTTCATATTTTCAAAGGTTTACTCTAACCCAATTAAATTAGGGTTTGTGATCAACCATTGTGGGTTCTTCAATTATGATTCCAATTATTGATTTTATGATTCCTAGTGCATGATTTAGCGTGATAAAGTAACTTAGTGCACGAATTATTGTGGATTACATGATTTGATGTAAAGATTGCATGAACCCCCATGATCCCAAGCTAATTCTCCCCAATTTGATAATCTATGCTTTGATTGTTGGGTTGAGTTATGATTTGATGAAGTTTATGAATTCTCTATGAAATCAAGCATGAATTATGAATGAATTGAGGATAATCTTATGAACTTAGCATGATCAAGTCAAAAGCATGATTTTCCTCTATTATGTGAGTTCCTTCAAGTTTGGTAAATTGTCTTAATTATGGCTTTCTAAGCACGAGCTTGCATTGAATTGCATGATTTGAGTTGAACTTGCATGAACCCATATGAACTCTATGAACTATGAAATATGAGCATGATTAATTAAGGGTGCTTAGATAGTAAAGTACCAAAGTTATGATATGATGATGTTATGGTTGAGTTGTGAAAGGTTTTCTCACATACTACTCCCAACCCTAGCCTGCTCCCCACTGACCTAGCCTCCCCGAACCGACGCATGACGCAGATGGTCACGCTCATCTTAATCGCCCCCGTCACCTGTCTTAACGACGTCTCGATCCGAATGTAGTTTCCGCAAAAAGAAATATACATTACAAAATACTCGATCGAATTTCGACAAAAAAGAGGGATGCAACACGAGGACTTCCCAGGGGGTCACCCATCCTAGTACTACTCTCGCCCAAGCACGTTTAACTTCGGAGTTCTGATGGGATCCGGTGCGTTAGTGCTGGTATGATCGCATCCGTCTTTCCTACCACTGTAAATTCTATTAAACACCTCCTTCATCCGTACGCCCTAGCCTGCCCCCCAACGACCTAGCCTCCCCGAACCGACGCATGACGCCGATTGTCACGCCCATCTTAATCGCCCCCGTCACCTGTCTTAACTACGTCTCGATCCGAATGTCGTTTCCGCAAAAAGAAATATACATTACAAAATACTCGATCGAATTTCGACAAAAAAGAGGGATGCAACACGAGGACTTCCCAGGGGGTCAAAGATTAACAAAGGGAGTTTAAAAACTTACAAACTGTTTATTTATATGAACATCAACATGAAAGAGCTACAGGCGGAAGCATTAAAAACATAAGAAGAGAGAGGTTTTCAGTATTGGGTACAATAGCTGATGCCTTCTAAAGAGAAGAGAGATATCCTTTTATAGAACAAGGATCCTCCTTTACAATAATTAAAGATAGACAAATTAAAGTGTTTGTCGGTGAGTGGGTCCTTACTTTTATAAAGTAAAATTGTAGATTCCTTTTAGGAATAGTAATATGTCTCTTTTCAAAAAGTAATTCCGACCTTTGGTCTCTACTTTTCTCAAGAGCCAAGTTCCTATTCATAATCGGGGTCCACATATGACTGTGCTATTCCTTTGAGGTCGCACATGTCCCCATTACTACTTCCAGATGATGCGGCGTCACTGATTAGCTGCATTATCTGAGTCTCAGTATAATCTTCAAGATTATCCATAGCCTTTTTGAGCTTTGCTTTGAGTTCATCTTTTGAGGTCTTTTGTTTGACGACTGATATGTTAATAGTGGGTTTTCCGGTTGGCTTAGGAGTCCACCCTTTGATCATTACTTCTTTAGCTAAGAAGCGTATTTTATCTATTTCTACCTTGGTAAAATTCCAAGAAATAATATAAGAAATTCTTTTCTGAATAAAGAACTTACATAATTTGATATACTCTGGGAGAGTAGATATTTCTGGAGTACTCTGGAACTCAGTGAACCTGATGTGAAATTGTTGTGGTAATATCTGCAGATTTCCTCCAAAAATGTTCCACCATTCATAGAACCATTTGGGAATAATTGACTTGATTACTTTTGGGCAATATTTAATAAACCAAGTGTGTCTTGGCCTAAGATACATAAAATTAAACCAGGCTGCTTGGTAGTCATGCCAATTGTAAGTTTGTGGCCTGTGAGGCATGGACAAAGATACTGGAGTGTGTAGATGATCAGTATACCACTCGAATGGTGATAAAATCCTCTTGATAGTGAATCGAGAGTATCTGATAAAATCAGGATTTTGCTCATCCCGGTTATGTTCAATCTCTATGGATTCTGTGTCTATCAAAATAGCTTCGTAAAACTTTCTAGTTTTGTAAGAACAATCTGTATCAACAAAGTTACCATCTGTGTAGCAAGGTTTAATAAGAGTTCCAATCTCAAGATTTTCGAACTCTCTGTCTAGAGCCAGTAGTGGTAACATTTGAGTTGTTACAAAATCAAACTTTTCTTCCTTTGGGATAGTAGTTGGAGTGGGAATAGGTAATTCAGGCTTAACAGCTTGAGCGAATGACTCAGGGGTCTTCATTGTATAATTATCTTTGGTTTGGATATTAGAACTTGATGCTCCAGGAGTTAAAGGTCTATTTGGCCTTAATTGTATTAATTTGGTAGGGTTAGGAGGTGGAGCAGGCAATTTTGGGTAGTCTGCGAGCATAGTAAATCTATTATCAAATACCGGTCTTTGTGGGGTTTTTGCCGGTGTTAATGGAGGTAAGACGAATGGTTTCGCCATAGGTTTACTATGCAGATTAGTTATAAAATATGTCTTTTTCTTTCCCAAAAAGCTTTAGGAAAATCAGAGCAAATTTCGTCTTCAAATTTTTTATGAAGATTAGTTACTTTAGCAACCATCTCCGGGGTTTTTAAAATTTGCTCAATTTTTTTTATTTTAATTTCTTCTTTTAAAAAGGAAACATGTTGAGAATGGGTATTAATTCGAAAAATAGTTTTTTCTCTGATAAAATTACTTTCTTCTTGAGAAAGAGTTTTGACAAATGGAAAATGTAATTCTTTTCCAAGAATAGAGGTGGTAATTCCGTTTAGACTGGTGACAAAAGGTTTTATCTGAGTAATAAATGGAATACCTAAAATGATATCTTCATTAATATCTTCAGTAATAATGAAATCATTTGTTAAACAAATGTTATTGTTACAAATATGAGCTTTGGAGAGTTTATAATTTATTTTAAGCAATTCTCCAGTAGCCGAATATAATTTAGAAGAACTTTTTTCTAAGTACTTAGTTGGAACAATACCTTTAACAATGCAATTTCTATCTGCACCACTGTCAAGCAAAGCAATTTTGTTAATAACAAAATCTTTATTCACAACAATTTTTATCGGAATATGATGACTTTGAGGTCTAATAGAAGAAATAACTGTGATACCTGGACTGGAAGTAGTCGCAATATCAGAAGTAGGTTCAATATTAAAAGGAGGATAATCAAGTTTATCCTTTTCAATATTGTTTTCCTCTTCTACATCAAGATCTTGATCAGCTATTTCTTTGAGGATTTTATCAGCAATGACATCAGTCTCAACTTTTCCAAGTCTAAACTTAATGTCTTTGATTTCCTCTTTGAGGGTTTTGACTTCTCTCTGAAGATCAGAAATAGTAGGTTCTGCATTGCTTTCGAACCTATTCATGATTTGTTTCATGCTGAAAGGTTCAACCATAGTACGAGCTTTAGGCTTTTCTTTTTGGTTGAGAATGAGATTCTTAAGCTCTACAAGGTATTTTTTCCTTGATTCATCATTATCAATATATTGGATAATGTCAAAGAGAGTTTCTTTAGAGTCATTACTGAGGACTCTGATTTGAGGAATATTTTCGCAAACACAGAAAGCCTCTGTGCAATTACAATCTTTTCCAGATTGACTAGAATCTGAATCATAGTCGATGTTGATATTTTCTTCATCGCTATAATCAGCAGAATTATTTGAAGAATAGGATAAAGGTTCTTCAAGAATAGAAAAGAGTTTCCCGAAAAATCCACACCAGTAACTTTTCCTTTGTCATTATCTCTACGGATAAGCTTTTCTTCTTCATCATCCTCCGGGGTTTTTGAAGAAGAGGGTGGGTGAGGAGCAGTCCTCGAAGGAGCAGATGGCGAATAAGGAGCTATCCTAGCTGGGACAGACGAACAAGACGCTCTTCTAGAAGCAGTTCTGGATAAGGAATTCTCAAGGAATTTTATCAAGAAATCCCTGGTAGTCCTACAGCCAGTGAAATGGAACCACCTCCAAATCGGAAAGATTCTGTACCTGATCATTTAAAGATGATCAAATCTGAAAAGAATTTTATTCCTAATCCTCAGACTCTGCAAGAATCTTGGACTCATTCTAATAACCAAATTAACAGAGATTGGTATAAGGATACTTATACTCTAAAAGAAAGAGGAGCACCTAGACTTGTTATAAATTATAAACCTTTGAATGCTGTTTTAACAAATCTCTTTTGTTAGGTATGGGATACCTAATCCATTTTAAAACAGCATTCAAAGGTTTATAATTTATAACAAGTCTAGGTGCTCCTCTTTCTTTTTCAGAAGTCTAAATGACAATCTGGTCTAATCATAACCTTCTGCATAAAATTGTATTTATACCAGGAACCATAAATCAAAGTCTTAATCACATATTTACCATGAAAATCCCTAGGCTCTGATACCATTTTACATGATCTGGTTATCGGGCGGTAATCCTCCATGACAACATAGATCAAGCAATTGTAGTACCCGTACAAGGGGCATACAATCGAAATATAAAAGAATTTTCATCTAGTTTTAATGACTATATGAAACTGGGGTCAAATCCCCTTTTACCCGAGCAAGGGGTCTGTCAAGATCAGAATACATATTCAGGTTGAGCTCATGTATCTAGCAGTTCTAACCGGGGATAAATTGCCCTTTTCTCCATTTATAATGGGACTTACTCCCTCCGGCTGGCTAGACGAAGCCAACAAGAATAGTATTAAGATCTGACTGTACCACCATCTCGAAATCAAGTCAAAACAGCCGGAACTGAAAATTCTTTCATATCTAGATTGAGTCTAGTATATAAGTATTCATTAATGTTTTGTTGGATATTATATTCTTAAATTTGATTTAGTTTATTTTTGTTGTATGCAAAGAGATATTAAAGATCTAGATCTAGTTTCTAAGGGAGGTTCTCTTGGTTTTACATATGTTCTTTCTCTAGAGTTATCTTGGCTACGGGATCACCATACAAGGTCTAAACGCTCTCTTAGCTTGACGACCTATTCAATTCGTCTAGCCAACGTATGAACCGGGTATTATTCGGTTACCTCACACACATAGAGAAGAGTGAACATCTCACACCAAATATAGAAACAAGATTAAGAACAAAATATCAATTAACAAATTGAAATATTATTTTAGTTTTATTACGCTTGAATTATTTATTCTTAATTTTGATGTATTTTGTTCTGTAAGTCCTTAAGACAGTATCTTTTAAATTCATGTATAATAATCAACATATTTTAAACAGTGTTAATTTATCTTCCCAAGCAACTAAGATTGCTAAATTAGAAAATGATCTTCAAAACTGGAATATTCCAGAAGAACCTTTTAAAGCTATTTATCACATAGGTAAATTTAATTTATTTAGTAATCACAATATTAAAACTTGTGAATCAACTGTTGCTATTAATAATTCTTTAGAAATTATTCGTCTGTTGAATGCTAACGATATTAATCGTGATAAAAATAAATTCAATTATTTGCATATTGGTTTAGTGCAAGTTGTTGTTAAGCCCCTGTTCAGGAAAGGCTTAGACATTCCTATTTGTGTCCTCCTTAGAGATGATAGATTTCTCAATTTTGATGACTCCCTATTAGGTGTCCTTCAAAGTAACCTTGCCGATGGCCCGATTTATTTTAATTGTTATCCGAATTTTTCAATAGACATTAATGATCCTAATGTCATGGATTCGTTGACATTAAATGTCAAAACAAAAAACTTAAATAGCAAAGCCAATACTCGAGAGATAGCGATTATCTATAGAGTATATTATTGGCTTATGTCTACTACTCTAGCACCAAAGGCTCGTATTGAGAGCCAAAAGGGTGTTACCATGCTCATGGAGGCCAATCATGCGCATAGTTCCATTTTTGTCCCTAGACTTGTAAATTGGAATGATATCCTCTCTAACGACGAATGGCACTTCGATGCTATTACTCAACCTTCTTCTTCTCGTTCAGAGAAATCTCGAATCGAAAGGGTAATTCAGTACCCTGATGGATCTATAGATCTTAAGTTTCTAGAAAATCCTTTATCTAGAACTAATTCTCTCAGAAGGGCTTCTTGTTCTTCCGTCCCTTCGAGGCCTGCTCCAAGACCACCTTCTTCGTCTAAATCCCCGGAGAATGATGAGGAAGACAAACTTGTCCAGCGAGACAACAGCAAAGGAAAAGTTATAGGAGTAGATTTTTCGGGAAATATCCCTAAAGTTTATTATCAGGAAGTCCCTACTAGTCCCACAGCTAGCGAGATGGAACCTCCTAAAGATAAAAAGGAATCCACACCAGGATGGATAACTATGATTAGGTCTGAAGAGGATTTTACTCCTAATCCCCAGATTCTTCAAAAAGCTTGGACTCATTCTAAAAACCAAATCAACAGAGAATGGTATGTTGCTACTTATACTCTCAAAGAAAGAGAAGAGTTTGCAAGTTCTTGGATATCGGATACGAAAAGAATTCGATGTGAAATAGACTTCTTCAAATGGTTTGAAATGACCGGTAAAATAGATGATCAGAAAGAATCTCTCAAAGTCATTATCAGCAAATGGTATACCACTACCAACAAGGTTATTGAAGCAGTTACTCCTCCTCTTGAAGGAATAAATATCCCTATTGCAGGAACCATTATAAAAGCCTCACCCTTTAAAACTTTTTCCACAGAAAAACCCACATCTTTACCTACTACAAATGATTTTAATAGAATCATTGAACAAAATAATTATACCAATCAAATTCTTCATGTTGTTTCTAGACAAATTGAAGATACCAAAGAAAGAGCCTCTTTTTCAGGAAGGCCTATCCCTTTATCCTCTTCTCATATCAGTCAGAAAATAGACCCAAATCCTATATTTAAAGTCAATGAATTTTCTAGAGAAAACTATCCAAAAATCAAAAATACTTTTGATATTTCTGATAATATTTTAGATAAGATCAATGAAAAATTAGCCAACTTCAAACTATCCGAAAAAGATGGTAAGAAAGTTGCCACTATTCAAGAAAATCTTGTTCAAAAACTATCCAATGATATATATCATAACCGAAAAAACTATCATAAGAGACCTTCTTTTCCTGATCTTCAATATGAAGAAAATGCTTTTCTTTCCACTTCTTCTCATGAAGGAAGTAGTATAACAGAATGGAATATTGATGGCCTTGCAGAACATCAAATCTACAACAAGCTCCATGAAATGGGTGTTGCTATCACTGCTTATAAAATAAGAAATGCTTCTGATAAGGAAGCATCTGCCATGATTGTTGCAGGATTCACTGGAATGTTGAAACATTGGTGGGATAATTACTTCACCGAAGAAACAAAGCAAATCATTTATAATACTCACTCTACTGAGACAGTGATTAAAATGGAAGGAACCACTGAAGTTCCTACTGAAGTCATCAGAGAAGATGCTTTTGCTACTCTTATTTATCATATAGCTAAGCATTTTATTGGCGAACCAAAGTTATTTCAGGATAGGAGTCTCCAAATCCTCAACAATATCAGTTGTCCATCATTAGATGATTTTACTTGGT
>JAGDQO010001293.1:0-54378 GCA_018342035.1 Solanum appendiculatum
CTAGAGGATTTTCTTGCTATTATACATCATTGAAATTGAGTAAAATCTTGATTAATTGCTCGGATCATTGAAATTGAGTAAAATCTTGATTAATTGCTCGACTAATTGATAGGGTATGTAACTAGCTTTATTTTGGAGGCCTAATTTTTTTTTTATAGTTTGTTAGTCACCAAAGTGGCCAAACTAAAATGTATAAAATTGTTCACACATTCACAAAATTTTTATGATATTACGTGTGTATTTGTATTCATATAGTTTGTTAATCACCAAAGTGGTCAGACTAGTATGGTTAAGAAAAATATGCATTCATAAAATTGTCATTTATCTATGAAAATTAATGAAATGTCTATATTGAAAATAAATAGATAAACTGACTTTCACTATTGCTAGAACTTAAAAATTTACCCAAAGGTGAATCTATCATTCTACGAATAGTGAACATTATGAGGTAAATTAATATTTTCAATCAAACATATATCATATATCCAAAGATGTCGTATATGTTTGGTTAAAAATATTTAATCACCTATTAAAGATTAAAAAAAAATGGCATTTAAATTATGATAGTGTGTCGTAGTATCTACCCAAAGGAGAATTGCGATGTACTTTTATCGTATTACTGAATTCACATTATTTTCTGATTTGTGAGCATATATATCTATTTTGCAGTTATTCCTTTTCATTCGCATGCTTCATCTGTTACTGTGTTCAATGAATTGAACTTCTCTGAATGACATGAACAAGTACAGTTCCACTTAGGTGTGATGGATCTTGACTTGGCTCTGCTGAATGACAAACCTACTGCCATTACTGATAAGAGCAGTGAGGATGAGAAGTCTTTTCATAAATCATGGGAGCGCTCTAACAGATTGAGCCTTATGTTCATGTGAATGACTGTTGCTAACAACATTAAGAGTACTATTTCACAAACAGAAAGTGTCAGGGAATACCTGAAGTTTGTGGAAGAACATTTTCATTCTGCTGATAAGTCTCTCGCTGGTACACTAATGGCAGAACTCACGACCATGAAGTTTGATGGGTCGCATAGTATGCAAAATAATATCATCGAGATGACTAACATTGCAGCAAGACTTCGAACCTTGGGGATGAAAATGGATGACACCTTCTTGGTTCAGTTTATTCTGAATTCATTGCCTCTTGAGTATTGACCATTCCAAATTAACTATAACACTATTAAGGATAAGTGGGATGTTAGTGAATTGTCTAGTATGCTTACTCAAGAAAAGTCAAGACTTAAGAAACAAGGAGGTCATTTCATTAACCTCATGGGTCAAGGAGCTGGTAAAGGACTTAAAGTGAAGGCCAACAAGTTTAAGAAGAAGAAAGCACTTGCTAAAGTTCCACAGGATGCTCATAAGGAACTCAAGGCTGATGTGTGTCGTTTATGTAGAAAGGAAGGACACTATCAGAAAGATTGCCAGAAACGTAATGCTTGGTTTGAAAAGAAAGGTACACTTAGTGCTTTTGTTTGTTTCGAATCTAATTTAGTTGAAGTTCCTAATAATACTTGGTGGCTTGATTCTGGTGCAACTATTCATGTATCCACTATGTTGCAGGGATTCATTACGATCCAAACCACAAATCCAAGTAAGGATTTCTTGTTTATAGGAAATCGTATGAATGCTCAAATTGAAGGCATAGGGACTAATCGGTTGATCTTGGAGACTGGACATCACCTTGATCTATTACTCACTCTTTATGTTCCTTCAGTTTCTAGAAATTACAAGGTAAAAACATTTGGTAAGTTCCTTGACATATAATCATTGATAAAGATATAAATTATTATTTTCTTCTATGAAACAAATCTGAATTAGTAATTTAAAAATAATATAACAAGTACTTGATTCACTATTTGTATTTAATTAATTTTAATGATTAATAAGAAATTTATATATTAATTTTATGTACATGTTTGTATTATTATTTAATTATTTTTAAATATACTCTATTTAAAATTATTTTTCTATTATAATTTTACACGAATTTAAGATTATAAAAATATTTTGAACTATTTGGATTAAAAAAAAACATATGTACATTTACCAACATGTCATTTAGTCTTATGATATTTAACATTTCATGTGGAAAGTTAGAATTGTCAATACATTGAAAACATGGAGAAAAAGTTAATTTATTAATATAGCATAAAAATAATAAAAGATAAACATGTAAAAATATTTGAACTATATGTTTTATGAACTAAACATAATCATAAATTAAATATATTCGCGCAACGCGCGGGCACGTACTAGTATCTTCCTAATAAAAAGAATACATTCTTAATTATAAAATTGACTAAAAGTACATAAAGTAAAAATAACTAACTATTGTATAAATACAATATTCAAATGAAGATACTAAAATACCACATGCTAGGTTAATGTATACAAAACAACACCACCACTGTAAATTTTCAATAATAATAACAATAAAATAATAGAAAGTTGTACAATAACAACAAACAAGAAACATAAACATTGAACAAAACAAATAAAAAAGAGAGCATATGTATTTTCTCATTTTTTTCAATTGTTTTAAGTGTGTATACTATTGTGTCAAATGTCACTATTTATAGGATAGGATTGAGGAACACGAATAGTTGTCATGAATATATATGACATTAATTCTTTTGAGATCATGGATGAGGATGAGAGGTGGAAGTAAAAACCATAATGAATATAATTAGTGAGAGTTACATATATTTACATAATGAAGAGTTATATATAAGTAGCAATAAAATTTATGTAATTAAAGATAAATAAATGAATCCAATCTAAGAAAGAAGTTGATGATAAATGTAATTGAATGACTTTTGAAAATAAAAACATTAAATTGAGTGATTTTATTGATACAAAATAAAGTTTGACTTTACTAGATAATTTTTAAAGTTCAATGAACTTTTAAGATACTAACTCTTATATTTATTACTTCTCTTGTTGTTACACGGGAGAGTTGAAAAAATAGCCACTCTCAAGACTTAATCGAGCATTTAAACACAAGTTTTCAAAAATTGGTACTTTAGACGCTAATTATGACATCACTAATTATTCTTCCAAAATATACAACACCCTACTCTCAAGTTTTTAATACTACACTTTAGTTCCCACTCATCCAACAAATGTGGAGTGTTTTTTTTTCATTTATTAAAAAATCAATTCCAATGGAGAAAAGCTCTCAAAGAAGAAACTAAAAATTGATGCCGTTTTTGCAGCTGATTTAGTCGATTCCGGAACGATATTATAACTTTGAAAGGTGAAATCATCAACATTCTACTCATTCCTTCCATTTTTATACTATTTTCTTTCAAATAGCTTCAAAGAAAACAATTTCCGCCATTTAAGAAGCTTGAGAAATCTTCCAAAATCACTTCATAACTCGTTTATAGACAAACTTTAGTAGTTTAGAAGCACTATAGATATCTGTTCTCCATTCCAGGAGCTTGATTTGAACCCGATCCTATCCATTCGTGTTTTGTACGGATTTCGTACCAGTCATCGACCGCTAATTACTGATACCGTAATCTAGTATCTATCAGTGTAGTTTATATATAATGGCAGTAGCTGAATTTATTGTTGCTGGTGGTGATTATATGAGAGTATGGGAGGAGACTCCCAAAAGCTGGTATTGGAAATCTTTTAGTAAGACAACAATGCCCATTTCATTGCATCGCAATAGTTCATATGACGATATGATTGCAAGCATAATTGAGGTCGGTGAGTTATCCTGCGAGCCAAGCGACTTGGTAATTAGCTATCAAATGAATGGGAGGGGAAAATACATCCCACATTCATAGAGAGTGATAGGCATGTGGGTTTGTACATGATGGATATTGCAGCTGATGGCTCTAGTCCTATATTGAGGATAAATGTCATTGTGAGGCCTCCGATTGAACCAACGAATTCATTTAACGACGACGACTTGGTTGAAAATGAAAGCTTGGCATCCATATTTAGTTCGATTGCTAAGAGATTTGGAGAATTGTTCAGGGAAAGGCATGCGTATGACATTAAATCGAAGGGTAATAAAATGGTGTCGGCTGCCGAAAGGATCGCAAGAAAAAAATATGATCGAAGGTGACTTCTTGTGTGTGGAGAACATAACCGGGGACGACAATGAATTCATCATGTTCGGCGCAGGTTCTACTTTCAATGTGAACCTACTGGAAAAGTCATGTTCTTGTAGGAAATATGACTTGGTCAAGATACCGTGAGCTCACGCAATGGCTGCTTTGCGATCGAAGCTTGTCGATGACTATGGTATGAGCATCTATGAATCCTCTCCTCCTTTATATAAAACTAAAGCATACCTCCTTGCATACTCTGAATCTATTAATGGTGTCCCTATCGAGTAGGAATGGTGTGTGCCAGAAGAATTGCTAAACGTTAAGATTCTTCCACCCCTTGTCGATACCAAGCTTGGAAGGAAGAAAAAAAAATGTGTCAAGGGTGTCAGTAAGAATTTCAAGAGCAAGAGGAGGAACAAATGTTCAATTTACAAGAGATCCGGACATAAGAGACCCACATGTATGAACAAGAACAAATCTTAGATAGGATTTTATTAACTTTGATTTTGTAATCAAGATACTGGAGATCTCAAGCTACTGTTTATTTGGAATATTTTGGTCAATTTAATGTCAGTTATGTTCAAAATTACTCATGATCTAATATAGATCAATCAAAAGATGGCATACGTTTTATACACTTTCTATTAATGTTTATTATCAAGTCCACTCATTGTGTATTAAGGTGTGTATTATTAATACATGAAAATTCATCATGGTATTCGTAATACAATGATTTTCATGCATGCATTAGAATGCAATTTTCCTCAAAACATTTTTAAAACATTTTTCCCACTAAAATTTTGAATTTTCCTCATGCATATATTTTTTAATGCCCAAAATCAAACAATGCATAATAAGTAACCTATGTATAACTAATTCAAATATAACTAATACAAGCATTATTTAGATATACACTCTACCAAACGACACATTAAAGAATTATCGAAAAATCAGACGTTGACATTGAAAAAGTAGGAATTTGTACTTTGTTATTATTGTAAAACTTGGCTAATTGACTAGTGTCACTGTTGGTTAAAATATATTGACCATTAGGACAATTGATACCTGTTCATGTGGTTGATTTAGATTTTACCAATGACATCTACACTTCATCATTAGTAAGGTATATACGGGTTGATATCATGATTCAAAAATGATCTATACTGAACCTACTAGAATATGATCCTTATATAGACCGTAGCTAGTAAAATTTCAAAAAAAGAATGATTAGTTAATAGGAAATTATATTATTGAAATTTATTCAATTAAATAAGTTCAAACAAGTCAAGTGATCATGTAAGGATCCACATACATTAGGGGTGATGATCAATGATGTATGAGAAAGATTTGTAGTTATACAATCAACATTCTTAGAGTAATGTGTGAGAAAGCATAAGTATGTTGGGAGGCATAGTTGTGGTTATTCATTGCTAGTCATCCAGATAAATGCTTCCATGTTCCACCACTTGCCTAATCGCCTCAAACCTTGCTTTCTTTCTATGGTGGATCTTTCGGAAGAATTTCAGGTTGATACTCAGAGATTGATCCAATTATGGATCACAAAAGGTTTCCTAAGGACTTTCAAAAATGGTAAAATTAAAGTTTGGTGGAAGTGGGAATAGATTATTGTAAGGACCTTATTAGCATGTGTAATACATGATCTATTGTGCGAGTTCTGTTTTATAGAAGCTGAAATGACGAAGTATATGCATGTTGAGAGAACTCACTCTACTTAAATAAGCAAAAAAAAAACCTGCCTACTTAAAGACCATCTATTTGATGGAAAAAATTAAAGACCACCCCAAAATAGGAACATTCGTTCAAATGGCCCATAGGAAATTTGGCCCAGCTGGCCGTTGAGCGTCAGGCATGGTTGAAGCCCATAGTAGGTGAGCCTCGAGATGTTTTGCAATGAAAAAAGCCTTTGGGAACTTGCTCTGTCTGATCCATTAATTGTCAACTTTATAGCACGGGTCCAATAATATATGTGAAATATTTAAAATATATATATATATTTTTATCATAAAAAATTTCATAAATTAGTTGGTCTAAACTTTTATCTAAGAACTCAAAAGGAAGATTTGCCTTATTTTTAAGTCGCGCTAATTAGCATGACGTGCCTGCTTCAGCGTGAACTCATTTATAACTAAAAGTCATAGCTAAAACGGATTTCATAATTTCTGAAAAATTATACACTAATTAAATTAAAGTAGAACAAAAGAAATAATATTTTTTAAATTTTTTTCCAAAACACGTTGTAAAGTCATAGCTAAAATGGATTTCATAATTTCAAAAAAAGTATACACTAATTAAATTAAAGTAGAACAAAAGAAATAATTTTTTTTAAATTTTTTTCCGAAACACACTGAAGCAGACACGTCGACGGAGACGTGTCTGCTTCAGCGTGAACTCTCTCTTATATAATAAGAGAATACTTTTGTTGCTCCGATCAGAACAAATAAATAATAATTGATGCTTTTAAATTAAGTAAAAACTGTCCCTACCAGAAGAAAGAAAACATTAATCAAATGAAAATGGATGGGAGATAATTGTATTATATTATCACATTTACTTTCACACACCTAACTGACATTAACTTAGTATTTTTATATCATCAAAAACAATAATTGATGTTATTGATAAACACTAACATGGTGTTGAAATTTTTTTTTTCCAATTGTAAGAATAATTCCTAATAATTCTTACTTATGTCCCAAGTTTACTTGTGGCCTAAGTAATACCATAAATAGTATTTAATGAAGAATAGATCTCGTCCGTACATTGGTTACTTGATGGACGTACCAGATTAAGTCACAACCTCTATAAATTGGTCCTCCCTCCACCAATTAGGGTTACCACATATTCTTTACACTAATTCCATCGCTGACGGTTGTGGTAACGTAAGATTAGGGCAAGGAGGTAAAAACCAATTTATGACTAACGCTTCCGCTTCTCTCTGTGATGATGTCTTCCTTATCAGGTATGTGCCCTTAACGATCTCTATATAAGATTATCGTGTTCAAAATCCTGATGTGTATTAAAGTATCTAATCTAACATGTGGCATCCAAGCCTGGATTATTTGAATGGACAATCTTCGTATATCTTCCGCATCAGCCTTGGTAAAGTGATAAAGAGTAGTCACTGTCCATCACCCCTATAAAATTCAGCAATGATTTCCTATCCCTAAGAATGAATTGAGTAAAATCTTGATTAATTGCTCGACTAATTTATAGGGTATGCAACTAGCCTTATTTTGGAGGTCTATATAATAGTTAACCTTTTTTTCATGGTGCTAGAGGATTTTCTTGCTATTCTACATCATTGAAATTGAGTAAAATCTTGATTAATTGCTCGACTAATTGATAGGGCATGCAACTAGCCTTATTTTGAAGGTCTATATAATAGTTAATGTTAAAATCCATTGAATTGTGTGGATTGTCCATTAGCTTTATCCAATAATTAATTCAGTTCATGTATATATGCTACCAAGGTGATAAGAACCTATTTTGGATCACCATGTATCTACTAGTTGGTGACCCTTGGGAGAGATACCTCAACACTATAAATAGAGGTCATTCACCATTTGGAAGACACACTTGAATAATAAGAAAATTCTCTCTTCCATCTTCTTGTCTTCTTCTTATTATATTATATTATATTATTCTGAGCTTTCTTTTACAATACGTTATCAGCACGAAGTTCCTATTTGCAGAGGTATTATATAAATATTTTTATTTAATCCACATATTCTTTTTATAATCTCATCATGTCGAATTTATCCAAACTTGAGTTCGAGGCACTAGATATTTCTGGAAAAAATTACTTATCCTGGGTACTCGATGCTGAGATTCACTTAGCTACTAAAGGACTTGATGCCACCATTACTCAGGGAAATGAAACATCAAGCCAAGATAAGGCGAAGGCTATGATTTTCCTTCGTCATCATCTTGATGAGGGCTTGAAGATTGAATATCTGACGGTAAAAGATCCACTTGAATTGTGGACTAATTTAAAAGGGAGGTATGACCATCTAAAGGCCACATTATTGCCAAGAGCTTGTTATGAGTGGATGCACTTACGATTTCAAGATTTTAAGACCATAATTGAATATAACTCTGCTGTATTCAGGATAACCTCCCAATTGAAATTATGTGGCGAGACTATAAAATATGAGGACATGTTGGAAAAGACACTTACTACTTTCCATGTCTCAAATGTGATATTGCAGCAGCAATATCATGAAAAGGGTTTTCAGAAATACTCTGAACTGATCTCATGCCTTCTTGAGGCTGAGCAACATAATGCCCTTTTAATGAAAAATCATAAAGCTCGTCCCACTGGAGCTGCTCCGTTACCGGAAGCAAATGTGGTAGAAGCGTGGGATCAATCTGAAATAAAAAGAGATGATCGTCGGGGCTATAATAATGCGCGGAGGTGTGGCAAAGACAAGAGACGATACAACAATCATCGAGGTGGTGGTCATAGTAAAAGGGAGAACAACATGAGTTCTCAAAATAATCCCTCAAAAAGTAATTGTCATCGTTGTGGCATGAAAGGCCATTGGAAAAGTAAATGTCGGACACCTGAGCATTTTGTCAGATTCTACCAAAATTCCTTCAAAAGAAAAGGAAATAAAGGTGGTGCCTCCTCTTCCAATGCTCGAGCAGAGTCACATTTGACTCTTAAAGATGATGATAAGGCGAGAACATCTCAGAAATATGATAAGGATGTTGAAGCAAATTTGGCTTTAAAGGATGATGTTTTTGATGGTTTTGATGATATTACTCATATGGAAGTTGATGACTTCTTTGGAGATCGAAAGTGAAGTTTGATCTTTTAGCTGGGGAATGCATTCTGTTGCTACTTTTATTTATGTGTTTTTAATTATCATGTTCTTCTTTATGTTGAAGTATTTAAATTTCTGTTGTTAGTTTTGTTTCGTACTTCTCTTTATGTATTTTTATTTTTATGAAAATTAATAGAAATCTCCAGTTTCAATTGGATTCAAGATGAGTAATGGAGATTTATGCCTTCTTGATAGTGCTACAATGCATACTATATTAAGAGAAAAGAAATACTTTTCTAATTTGGTTATGAAAATGGCATATGTTAACACAATATTAGGTAGTACAAAATTAATTGAGGGCTCTGGAAAAGCGACCTTATTACTACCTGGAGGGACAATATTGACCATTGATAATGCATTATATTGTAGTAAGTCTCAAAGAAACTTATTAAGTTTCAAAGTTATTCGTCAAAATGACTATCATGTTGAGACTGCTAATGAAGGAAAGATTGAGTACCTTTGCATTACTACAATTAATAAAGAGAAGAAAATTGTGCGTGAAAAATTACCCGCACTTTCTTCTGGGTTGTACTATACAAGTATAAGTACAGTTGAATCACATGCCATAGTAAACAAAAGGTTTACTAATTTTAATGATTTTATCATTTGGCATGACCGGTTGGGCCATCCCGATTTTAATATGATGCGCAAAATAATTGAGAATTCACGTGGGCACACCTTAAAGAGCCCAAATATCCTTCAGTCAAAGGAATTCTCTTGTGCTGCTTGTTATTAAGGAAAGTTGATCATTAGACCCTCAACAGTCAAGGTTGGAATTGAATCCCCTGCATTTCTAGAATGTATGTAGGGTGATATATGTGGGCCAATTCACCCTGCGTGTGGGCCATTTAAATATTATATGGTCTTGATAGATGCTTCTACGAGATGGTCATATGTGTGCTTATTATCAACTCGCAACATGGCTTTTGCGCGATTGTTGGCTCAAATAATAAGATTAAAAGCACAATTTCCAGACTATGCAATAAAGATAATTCGTCTAGATAATGCTGGTGAGTTTACATCTCAGGCATTTAATGATTATTGTATGTCTACTGAAATAACAGTTGAACACCCAGTTGCTCATGTTCATACTCAGAACGGTCTAGCAGAATCATTGATTAAACGTCTGCAGTTGATAGCTAGACCATTGCTAATGAGAACAAAGTTCTCTCTGTCCATGTGGGGGCATGCTATTTTGCATGCAGCAGTACTTGTGCGCATAAGGCCGACCAATTATCATGAATTCTCCCCATTACAATTGGCTTTTGGTCAAGAGCCAAATGTTTCCCATCTTAGAATTTTTGGATGTGCGGTATATGTTTTGATTGCTCCACCACAACGCACAAAGATGGGCCTCCAAAGAAGGTTGGGGATATATGTTGGGTATGAATCTCCTTCAATCATAAAATATTTGGAGCCTATGACTGGAGATTTATTTAAGGCAAGATTTGCTGATTGTCATTTTGACGAATCAGTATACCCAACATTAGGGGGAGAACATAAGCAGTTGGGAAAAGAGATAGATTGGAATTTATCATCACTATCTCATCTGGATCCTCGAATGAATCAAAGTGAGCAAGAAGTTAAAAAAAAATTTATTTACAGAATATTGCGAATCCACTGCCAGATGATTTTACTAATCTTCCAAGGATTACTAGATCACATATTCCAGCTGCTAATGCTCTAGTTCGATTTGATGTCCCGACGGGACAAGTTGTTAAGGTAAATGAGTCTAGACCATAGTTGAAGCGTGGTAGACCAATTGGTTCCAAGGATAAAAATCCTCGAAAGAGAAAAGGAACAAATTATCAAAATCATCATGATGTGAAGGAAATTTCTCAAGAAGAGGCCCGAGTCATAACGAATAATGAAACCTCCGAGTAGGTTCAAATTTCTGAAAATAATGAAAATAAAGAAATTTCAATGAATTATGTCTCGACGAGAAAGATGTGGAACCGAAATAACGTTGTGATTGACAATGTCTTTGCCTATAATGTTGCTATTGAAATAATGCAACAAGATGAAGATTTTGAGCCAAAATCTGTCGACGAATGTAGACAGAGAAATGATTGGCTTAAATGGAAAGACGCTATTCAAGCAGAATTGACTTCACTGGAAAAATGTGAAGTTTTCGGACCAATAATCCGGACACCTGAAGGTATCAAGCCAGTGGGGTACAATGGGTTTTTGTGCGAAAAAGAAATGAAAAAGGTGAAGTCGTGAGATATAAAGCCCGACTTGTGGTCAAGGTTTTTCTCAAAGACCTGGCATTGATTACATGGAAACATATTCTTCTGTGGTGGATGCAATCACTTTCAAGTATCTAATAAATCTGGCAGTTCATGAAAGGCTTGAAATGTGCGTAATGGACGTTGTCATAGACTATCTATATGGCTCATTGGACCACACCATTTTTATGAAAATTCCTGAAGCATTCAAGGTGCCTGAAGCATACAAAGGTTCAAGAGAAACTTGTTCAATAAAGCTTCAAAAATCTTTATATGGATTGAAACAGTCAGGGAGGATGTGGTACAATCGTTTGAGTGAATATTTTCTAAAGGAAGGGTACAAAAATGACCCAATTTGTCCTTGCATTTCATAAAATGGTCGGAATCTGAATTTGTTATAATAGCCGTGTATGTTGATGACTTGAACATCATTGCCATTGGTAAAAAGCTTTTGAAAGCTGTTGAGTGTTTAAAAAGGGAATTTGAAATGAAAGATCTCGGCAAGATGAAATTTTGTCTTGGCTTACAGATTAAGAATTTGCCAAATGGAATACTTGTCCATCAATCAACGTACACAGAAAAGATTTTAAAGAAATTTTACATGGATAAATTGCATCCATTGAGTACCCCAATGGTGGTGAGATCACTTGACGTCAATACAGATCCATTTCGACCTCAAGAGAAGGATGAAGAACTTCTTGGTGATGAAACTCTATATCTTAGTGCAATTGGGGCACTAATGTACCTTGCTAACAATACTCGACTAGATATCTGTTTTGCAGTGAGTTTACTAGCAAGATTCAGTTCCTCCCCCAATAAAGAGGCATTTGAATGGTGTTAAACACATACTTAGATATCTTTGGGGGACCATGGACATGGGTTTATTCTATTATGATGAATCCAAGTCAGAACTGATTGGTTACGCAGATGCAAGATATTTATCTGATCCGCATAAAGCTCGGTCTCAAATAGGCTATTTGTTTACATGTGGAGGCACATCAATATCTTGGCGATCAATGAAGCAAACATTGGTAGCCACTTCTACAAATCATGCAGAAATAATAGCCATCCATGAAGCAAGTCGAGAGTGCGTCTGGTTGAGATCAATGACCCACCACATTCAAGAAATGTGTGGGTTTTCTTTGAAAAAGAACATACCAACCACAATGTACGAAGATAATGTTGCATGTATAACTCAATTGAAAGGAGGATATATCAAAGGAGATCGGACAAAGCATATTTCACCAAAGTTTTTTATCACACATGATCTTCAACAAAATGGTGAGATAGAAGTCCAACAGATCCATTCAAGTGATAATCTTGCTGATTTATTCACGAAAGCATTGACAACATCAACGCTTGAACAGTTGAGACACAAGATTGGAATGCGTCATCTCCGAGATATCAAGTGAAGCTTTCATCAGGGGTAGAAGTCCAACAGATCCATTCAAGTGATAATCTTGCTGATTTATTCATGAAGGCATTGCCAACATCAACGCTTGAACAATTGAGACACAAGATTGGAATGCGTCGATTCCGAGATATCAAGTGAAGCTTCATCAGGGGGAGTGAAATACGCGTTGTACTATTTTCCTTAACCATGGTTTTGTCCCAAGTTGGGTTTTTCTGGTAAGGTTTTTAATGAGGCAACATTTAAAGCGTATTATGAGATGTGTGTACTCTTTTTTCTCCACTAGGCTTTTTTCCACTGGGTTTTTCCTAGTAATGTTTTAATGAGGCACATTATCTATGGACATCCAAGGGAGAGTGTTATAAATCCGTTGAATTGTGTGGATTGTCCATTAGTTTTATCCAATAATTAATTCAGTTCATGTATATATGCTACCAAGGTGATAAGAACCTATTTTGGATAACCATGTATCTACTAGTTGTGACCCTTGGGAGTGATACCTCAACACTATAAATAGAGGTCATTCACTATTTGGAAGACACACTTGAATAATAAGAAAATTCTCTCTTCCATCTATACTTCTTGTCTTCTTCTTATTATATTATATTATATTATTCTGAGCTTTCTTTTACAATAGTTAACCCTTTTTCCATGGTGCTAGAGGATTTTCTTGCTATTATACATCATTGAAATTGAGTAAAATCTTGATTAATTGCTCGACTAATTGATAGGGTATGCAACTAGCCTTATTTTGGAGGTCTATATAATGGTTAACCTTTTTTTTTTTGGTGCTAGAGGATTTTCTTGCTATTATACATCATTGAAATTGAGTAAAATCTTGATTAATTGCTCGAATCATTGAAATTGAGTGAAATCTTGATTAATTGCTCGACTAATTGATAGGGTATGTAACTAGTTTATTTTGAAGGCCTAATTTTTTTTTTTATAGTTTGTTAGTCACCAAAGTGGCCAAACTAAAATGTATAAAATTGTTCACACATTCACAAATATTTTGATGATATTACGTGTGTATTTGTATTCATATAGTTTGTTAATCACCAAAGTGGTCAAACTAGTATGGTTAAGAAAAATATGCATTCATAAAATTGTCATTTATCTATGAAAATTAATGAAATGCCTATATTGAAAATAAATAGATAAATTGACTTTCACTATTGCTAGAACTTAAGAATTTAACCAAAGGTGAATCTATCATTCTACAAATAGTGAACATTATGAGGTAAATTAATATTTTCAATCAAACATATATTATATATCATAAGATATCGTATATGTTTGGTTAAAAATATTTAATCACCTATTAAAGAAAAAAAATGGCATTTAAATTATGATAGTGTGTCATAGTATCTACCCAAAGGAAAATTGCGATGTACTTTTATCGTATTACTGAATTCACATTATTTTCTGATTTGTGAGCATGTATATCTATTTTGCAGTTATTCCTCTTCATTTGCATGCTTCATCTGTTACTGTGTTCAATGGATTGAACTTCTCTGAATGACATGAACAAGTCCAGTTCTACTTAGGTGTGATGGATCTTTACTTGGCTCTGCTCAATGACAAACGTACTGCCATTACTGATAAGAGCAGTGAGGATGAGAAGTCTTTTCATAAATCATGGGAGAGCTCTAACAGATTGAGCCTTATGTTCATGTGAATGACTGTTGCTAACAACATTAAGAGTACTATTCTTGTCACGACCCAAGGTACCCCCTAGATGTGACACGGCGTACAAGACCCCGAGAGGCCTCATGCAAGCCCTTAGCATACATAACATACAAGATAATAGAGAAATAAGAGTTCAAAAGAGCATTTTATATCAAAGCTTTACTCAAAACAACGGAAGTCTACAACTCATGTCTCAAAGCCTTCTAATATCATAGAATACGAATAAAAGTGATAGGGACGCAGCCCAATACAATATCCAACATAAGGAAAGACATGACTATAAGAACAACTAGGCTATGTCTTCGAATGGATGAGGACTCACCAAGTCTTCTATCAACTCTCTATCAAGCTCTAGCCACGAGTGGAAGGCAAATCGCCACGTCCTACACCAAAGAAGTTAATGTAGGCAAGAGTATGCGTTAGCACAATTAAGTACTAAGTATGATAGCAATGCACATAAACACATAAATCATGCTAGAGAGAGACATAATCATGACATGCAATGGCCAAGCTAAAAGCACGGTAAACATGAGAAACATGAAACATAAAGCGTATATCAAGGTCAAAGCAAGATAAATCATCTTTTCTTTCTTTTCTTTACTTCATCATGAGAACACTTGTTCATTAACTTGTGGGGAAAAGCCTTAGCCGACATGTAAGACCATGTGAGCTATCAACACGGAATCCGGTGTCTACCCCACACAGAAAAGGGGTGTCCTACTTGCCAAGGTAAGACCATAAACTTCTTAGCTTAGGTGGATCCACTAGCTAATGTCTACTTAAAGACAACATCCTATGGTGGCAACATAGTTTATGGGATAGAGATTACTTTAGGAGACTCGACCTCAACTAACGAGAGAGCTCCATCTAGAAAACCCGACCTTTACTAACGAGAGAGCTTTCACTAGAAGACCCGGCCTCTACTAACGGGAGGGCTTCCATCTCAATATCCACTCGGTGCTAAGCATAATTCCCACGGACTAGTCATTAATATATTATATCATTAATCATGAAAAGGTACAACTAGGGTTACCAATTCAAGCTAAAATCATGCTTATAGATATTCATCTTTCATGGGCCTTATACAAGCTTACCTCATTAGAATAGCTCCTTAAGAACATGGGTAATCACCTCTTTGTTCTTCTTTTTATCATAGTGGGATAATTACGTGAGAAAACCTTTCACTACTCAACCATAGCATCATCATATCATAACTTTGGTACTTTACTCTCAAAGTACCCTTAAATTCATCATGCTCATTTTCATAGTTCATAGAGTTCATATGGGTTCATGCATGTTCAACTCATACCATGCAATTCAATGCAAGTTCATACTTAGAAAGCCATAATTAAGACAATTTACCCATACTTGAAGGAACTCATATAATAGAGGAAAATCATGCTTTTGACTTGATCATGCTAAATTCATAAGGTTATCCTCAATTCATTCATAATTCATGCTTGATTTCATAGAGAATTCAGAAACTTCATTAAATCATAAGTCAACCTAACAATCAAAGCATAAATTATCAAATTGGGGAGAATTAGCTTGGGATCATGGGGGTTCATGCAATCTTTACATCAAATCATGTAATTCACGCTAATTCATGCACTAAGTTACTTTATCACGCTAAATCGTGCACTAGGAATCATAAAATCAATAATTGGAATCATAATTGAAGAACCCACAATGATTGATCAGAAACCCTAATTCAATTGGGTTAGAGTAAACCTTTGAAAATCATGAAGAAGAGAAAGGGCCCATTGGAGGAAAAGACTCCTAATGGTGAACACTATCATACCTCAAAGCAATCCACAAGAAATTGGAGAAGATTGAAGGTCTTCAATGGAGGATTCAAGCTCCTTCTTCTTCCTTGAAAGTTGAGAGAGTTTCTTTTTAGAGAGAGAAATATTTGAGAGAGGAGAGTTTTGGAATGAATTAGAATGAAAGGAATTAGGCTTAGAAAGTATTTATAGGTCTAAGATTAAGGGTATAATTGACTTAGCTTAATAGGTAAACAATTAGGGAAAAGACCAAAAAGCCCTTAATTAAAAACTGTCAGGGCCAATCGACGGACATGATCTATGGTCCGTACATCAATTGACGGACCGTCCTGTTCTTCCGTCAATTGATTCAAAAAGTTCATTTTGGGCTGAAAATTGGCCAAGTTTGGAAGGCATCTACGGAACCCATCTATGGCCCGTCAACTGAACTACGAACCGTTCTACTATTCCGTAGGTCAAAGTTCAGAAACTTAGAAATCCTGAAATTTCATAGTGCCATTGACGGTCCCCACCTACGGCCCGTCAATCTATCTATGGCCCGTAGGTGGCCTCCGTAGGTCACTGTCTTCAGGTGAGTTCTGCATTTTAAAAATCCCTTGGAAGCTTGGGGTGTTACAATGTCTCCCCCTTGGGAACATTCGTCCTCGAATAAGAATCAAGACATCTACAGAAGTGTAATAGACATGGACTAATAACACAACCTAGCATTCAATCACATAAGTGCACATATCCAAGGAGGAAACATCAACTCCAAGCTAAAGCATGATCAACACATCATATCATGAAGACTTTATGCAACTCATACTCAAATGCACATAATCATAAAAGACTCTTCATGAACATGCATAATCAAGGAATCATGGAAATCAACTATGACACATGAGACCAAAAGAATGAACCATGAGGATCAAGATACCTCAAGCTAGAGTAGGATCGGAAGAAAATAGATGAGGATATCGGGACATCATATCGGCCTCCCAAGTAGCACCCTTAACCAATTGATTCCTCCATAGAACTTTCAAGGAAACAACTTCCTTATTCCTTAACTTCCGGACTTGCCGATCTAAAATCTCAACCGGAACCGCTTCATAAGAAAGACCATCCTTTATGCCAAGATTCTCTAATGGCACTATAGTGGTCGGATCACCAACACACTTCTTCAATAATGAGACATGAAAAACCGGATGCACATATGCCAAATCATTAGGCAAGTCAAGCTCATAAGCAACCTTACCAACACGTCTCAAAATCTGATATGGGCCTACATAACGGGGACTAAGCTTCCCTTTCTTCCCAAATCTCATTACACCCTTCATGGGTGAGATTTTCAAGTAAACCCAATCATCCACATCAAATTCTAATTATCTTCTTCTAACATCGGCATAGGACTTTTGTCGGCTTTGAGCTGTTTTCAACCTTTCCCTAATAAGTCAAACTTTCTCCATATTCTCATGCACCAACTCCGGACCTATCAAAGCAACTTCACCAACTTCAAACTATCCTATAGGAGATCTACACCTCCTACCATAGAGAGCCTCAAATGGAGCCATACCAACACTAGAATGGTAGCTATTGTTATAAGCAAACTCAATCAAAGGCAAGTGATCATCCCAAGTACCCTTGAAATTAATTATACAAGCTCTCAACATATCTTCCAAGGTTTGAATAGTACGCTCTGCTTGCCCATCGGTTTGGGGATGAAAGGCCATACTAAGCTTAACATGAGTACCAAGACCTTTTTGGAACGACTTCCAAAATTGAGAAGTAAATTGTGCACCACGATCGGAGATAATGGATAAAGGCACTCCATTCAGCCTAACCATCTCCCTCAAATACAACTTAGCATAATCCTCTGCCGAATAAGAAGTCTTGACGGGAATGAAATGGGCTGACTTTGTCATTCTATCCACAACAACCCAAATTGAATCATATAGTCGCCTCGTGCGAGGCAAACCCACAATAAAATCCATATTCACATCTTCCCACTTCCAAGTAGGAATACTAATATCTTGGGTCAAACCTCCCGGCCTTTGATGCTCAACTTTCACTTGTTGGCAATTAGGACACTTAGCCACAAATTCCGCAATATTTTTCTTCATTCCGTTCCATCAATAAATTTCCCGCAAATCATGGTACATTTTGGTAGCTCCTGGGTGGATGAAATATCGAGAACTATGGGCTTCCGATAAAATTTGCTCTCTTAAGCCCTCTACATTGGGAATACACAAACGACCTTGATATCGAAGCACACCATCTCCCCCTTGGGAGAAAACCTCTATGGACTTCTTGAGTACCGCTTCCTTTAGTTCAACCAAGTTAGGATCAAGATCTTGCTTAGCTTTCACATCATGCACAAAAGAGGATTCAGAACCCTTGTGAACCGTAACACCACCTTTAGTAGAATCAACCAATCTAACACCCAATCGGGCCAATCTATGGATATCGTGAACCAACTCTTTCTTACCATCCTCAACATGAGCAACACTACCCATATATAATCGACTAAGAGCATCTGCCACCACGTTAGCCTTACCGGGGTAATAGAGAACACTCATATCATAGTATTTTAACAACTCGAGCCACCTTCTTTGGCGGAGATTCAAATATTTCTGTTTAAACACATATTGCAAACTCTTATGGTCGGTGAAGACATCTACATGTACCCCATACAAATAATGTCGCCATATTTTCGAATCAAACACCACTGCCACTAATTCCAAGTCATGAGTAGGATAATTATTTTCGTGCACCTTGAGTTGTCTTAAAGCATAAGCAATGACTTTACCATTTTGCATAAGAACACATCCTAGCCCAATTCTTGAGGCATCAAAATAAACCACAAAGCAATCGGATCCTTTCGATAGAGTCAATATCAGAGCCGAAGTAAGTCGAACCTTCAACTCTTGAAACTTCTTCTCACATGCCTCGGACCATGCAAATTTAACCTTCTTTTGAGTCAAAGCCGTCAATGGAGAAGCAATGGATGAAAACCCTTCAACAAACCTCCTATAATAGGCGGCTAAGCCCAAGAAACTACGGATATCCGAAGGTGATAAAGGTCTGGGCCAATTATTAACTGCTTCCGTCTTCTTATGATCTACCTCAATGCCCTTACCAAAAACAATGTGACCAAGAAAAGCCACGGACCTTAACCAAAACTCACATTTACTAAACTTCGCAAAGAGTTGTTGGTCCTTGAGAACTTGCAACACAATCCTCAAATGATTAACATGTTCACCCTCATTCTTTGAGTAGATCAAAATGTCGTCAGTAAACACAATCACAAACATGTCAAGGTATTGCTTAAACACTCTATTCATCAAATCCATAAATGCGACCGGAGCATTTGTCAACCCAAACGACATTACCAAGAACTTGTAGTGTAACACCCCAGTTTTTGAAAAGAAAGAAAAAAATGCAGTTTTAAAATTTTTCTGGTGCCAGTGACGACGGAGGCCATCTACAGACCGTAGTAGAAGTGACGGGCCGTAGATGGGAACCGTCGATGGCCTTGTCAACTTTTTGAGTTTTGAGTTTCTGAACCTTGACCTACGGAATAGCAGGACGGTTCGTAGTTCAGTTGACGGGCCGTAGATGGGTTCCGTAGATACCTTCCAGACTTGGCCAAATTTTCAGTCCAAATGAACTTTCTGAATTGATTGACGGAAGAGCAGGACGGTCCGTCAATGGATGTACGGACCGTAGGTCCTGTCCGTCGATTGGCCCCGACAGTATTATTTAAGGGTTTTTTTGACTTTTCCCTAAATGTTTATTCCTTATCCTAGACGATTTTGCCCCTTAACCCTGGCCCTATTTATACTTTCTAAGCCCTAATCCCTTCATTTCCAACTCTCATCTCCCAAAAATATTTCTCCCTCTTGAAGAACTTGAAGAAGAAGAAGAAGAGAGCTAGGGTTCTCATCAAGGTCATCAATCCTCCTTTTATTTCAAGACATTGGCATTAAGGTATGATAGTATTCACCATTTGGAGTCTTTCCTCCAATGGGTCCTCTTTTGCTTAAGGTTTTCAAGGTTTAGTCTTGCCCAAGAGAGCTAGGGTTTTGACAAATTTTTATGGGTTCTTCATTATGTTTTCCATTTTTGATGTTATGGTTGATAGTGCACGATCTAGCATGGTAATGTAAGCTAGTGCATGATTTAGCGTGATTTACATGCAACTTGAAGAATCCCATGAGTCCATGCTAAGTTCTCCCAATTTATGATTATGCTTATGTTGTGGGTTGAATTGAGAAAAGATGAATTGCAAGATCTCTTTATGAATTGAGCTAAGGATTATGATTATCAAGCTATGAATGATGAAAAGAGGATATTTTATGAAAAGATGCATGTTCAATCAAAATCTATGATTTTCCTCTATTATGTGGGTTCCCTCAATTATGACTAAATTGCCTTGATTTATGGCTTTCTAAGTATTAGCTTGCATTGAATTGCATGTTTTGAGGTGAAACTTATGAACCCATGATTTATGAGTTAAGAGCATGATGAGCTATGCAAATATGAAGCTTATGAACTCATGTATGTTTTATGAAGTTTATGATATGTTAATGGAAATGTTGAGTTGTGAAAGGGTTTCTCATGTAATGCTCAACCTATGAAGGTGAAAGGTTTTCTCACACGTAATGATTCATAACTTGTTGAAAGGTTTGCTCAACTAAGCTTGAATCCACGATTAAGGAGCTATTCTATGAAGGGACAAGAGGCGATTACCCATGTTCCCTAATGTAGACAAGAGGCGATTACCCATGTCTACTAATAGTGAAATCATGACTAAGGATAGACAAGAGGCGATTACCCATGTCTATCTAAGATAAAATGAACTATGATTAATCTGTGGGAAGTATGTTTTGTACTGATCTGAGGCCAAAACTATATTTTCTTATAATTAATTGCCTCATATTTATTATTTATATTTGTCCTTTTTTAGCAGAAATTTTATGGATTGTGCTAAAACGAATTAAATATGAAAGATTCTAGAAGAAAATCAAGCAGGCAGCTTAATGGATTTGAATATTATATTATATTTATATATATATAATCAAACGCTGCAAAAGAGAAGTAAAGAATAAAGAAAACATACCTGCTGACACATGGCAGCTCATGAAGGACCAAGAGCAAATTGAGGCGGTTGGAGTAGTTCATGCGTACAACAGTTCCAATTCTTTTGGGATTTGGGTTCCTAATTTGTTTTGGACTCAATTATTTTATTTAGGGTTTTCTATATCAATAAATAGTCCATAGAAATAATTATTGGGGGATAAAGGGGGGAGATATATTGTGTAAGGAAAAGTTGTGAATACTTTTTTGGGTTCTTTTCTTCTTCTTTTTCTTAGGTATTAGTAGCTAAAGACCCTTGTTCTGGGGCTGCGGCTATGGATAATTGTTGAACATCGATTGTTTTGAATTAATTATTGGTTATCGTTTAAACTACTTTTGTGTTCTTGTTTTAGTATTTCATGCTAGGCCACCATAGAAATAAATCTATTGTCTATTCTTGGACTCGAGAGATGAAGAGGTAGATAGACCAGTGAATGCAAAGAGCTTGTTCTAACTTTGTTTAGATTCGTGTTCAGGAGTGACGTTCGGACGAACACCTCGCTTGGTTACGAAACATGATGAAATATAAATGCTAGCCAATTAGGACTCTCTATCCCCGCTCAACGATGTAGTTAGATAGCTAGTTGGAGTAGGTGATTAGAGGTCGAGAGATCATGATCATAAAATCAACCCTGTAAATCAGTAATTTGATAACCGTATTTAATTCATTACATGAGATGCGATACATGAAACCTTAAGCATGCTGCAGCCCTGGAATTGTCCCAATTACTATAAGTTCATCTTTTTATTTAATTCTTGCATTCTTTTATTTATTTTGACACTCTTAAATAAATAATTAGACTAGTATAATTTAGTAAATAGTTAATTGATAAGTCCCTTTGGGTTCGATAATCCGGCTCTTTTAGAGCCACTATATTACTTGCGTGATCACGTACACTTGCGTGTGCATTTGGGAGCAACAAGTACCGAGTCGACAAGTGGCGATTACCCATGTCCCATAACCTATGTGCCACCATAGGGTGATGGTCTATGATAGACACTAGCTAGTGGATCCACATAAGCTAAGAAGTTCATGGTCTTACCTTGGCAAGTAGGACACCCCTTTTCGGTGTGGGGCAGACACCGAATTCCATGTTGATAGCTCACATGGTCTCATATGTCGGTTAAGGCTATTTCCCCACAACTAATGAACTTAAGTATTCTTATGATGATCTAAAGTAATGAAAAGATTAATAGCTTGTCTTGGCCATGGTTTTTGCTTCATGTTTCTTATGTTCAATCATGTTTTAGCTTGGCCATTACATGTCATGATTATATGTCATTCTAGCATGTTTTATATGCCCTATGTGCATTGCTATCATACTTGGTACTTGATTGTACTAACGTATACTCTTGCATACATTGATTCTATTGATGTAGGGCTTGGTGGCTCCTCTCATCCCACTCATGGCTAGTCAGTTCTAGTGATCGTGAAGACTTGGTGAGGCCTCCTATGTCCGAGGGCCTATCCTTTTTACATTTTCATGCTTTCCATTATTTTGGATATTGTATTGGGCTGCGTCCCAAACCTTCATTTCTATTCTATTATGTTAGATGGCTTGAGACATGAGATGTAGACTTCCGCTGTTTCGATTAAAGCTTAGATATAAAATGCTCTTATGAACTCTTACTTCTCTATTATCTTGTATGTTATGTATGCTAAGTGCTTGTATGAGGCCTCTTGGGGTCTTGTACGCCATGTTACATCTAGGGGCTACCCTAGGTCATGACACGTAGTGACCATACCTAGTCCGAAAAGCCATCTTCGGAATATCATCTTCTTTCACCCTTAATTGGTGATAGCCCGAACGAAGGTCGATCTTAGAGAAATAACTAGCCCCTTGAAGTTGATCAAACAAGTCATCTATCCGTGGTAGATGATACTTATTCTTAATGGTAACCTTGTTCAATTGGCGATAGTCGATACACATACGGAGTGAACCATCTTTCTTCCTTACAAACAAGACCAGAGCACCCCATGGAGAAATACTTGGCCGGATGAAACCCTTATCCAACAAGTCTTTCAACTGCTCTTTTAGTTCCTTAAGTTTCGCCGGAGCCATTCTATAAGGAGGAATAGAAATAAGTTGCATATCTGGGAGAATGTCAATACCGAAGTCTATTTCCCTTTCGGGAGGAATACCGGGCAAGTCATCGGGAAACACTTCCAAAAACTCATTAACAACAGGGACCGACTCGAGAGTAGGGGTCTCGAAATCTATACCCTCACCTTAACAAGATGGTAAATGCAACCCTTTGAGATCATCTTTCTAGCTTTTAGATAAGAAACAAATTGACCTCGAAACATAGAATTTCCTCCCTTCCACTCTAGGATAGACTCATTTGGAAACTGAAACTTGACCATTCGGGTCCTACAATCAAAAGAGGCATAACAAGCATGCAACCAATCCATCCCAAGAATAACATCAAAATCTAGCATATCAAGCTCTACAATATCAACAAGAGTACTGACTCTATGGGATAAGGAGATGGGACAATCTCTATAAACTCTCTTAGCCATGATAGATTCTCCAATCGAAGTAGAAACACAAAAAGGATCTAGCAATACATTCGAAACAACATCAAACCTCATAGCCACATATGACGTCACAAAAGACAAGGTAGCACCGGGATCAAGCAAAGCATAACCATCAAAATGGAAAACTCTTAACATACCAGTAACCACATCGGGAGAGCTCTCTTGCTCATGACAAGCCTGAAGTGCATAAAATTGGTTTTGCTTCTGAGCATTCGAACCCGATTCTCTAGGTGGATCTTGCTTATTCTCTCTTCCCTTGGCCGTGAGAGATGGACAATCCCTCATCTTGTGACCACTCTTTCCACAATTATAACAACCATCCGTACCAGCTAGACATCTACCCTCATGCTTTTTCCCACACTTGGCACAAGGAGCTAATAAAGAACCATCATTATACCCTCCTTGAGACTTGGGGAGACACCCTATCATTGTTGAACTTCGGAGGAGCATTGGATGAGCCTTGGCCGGAGAACCTTTGCCGAAATCTAAGACGGCCATGTCCATCGGACCTTGCATGTGAAGAGTTACCATCTCCGATCCTAGCCCTCTTAGTCTCCCTAGACCTTTCCTTAAGCTTTTCTTCTTCAATTTATTCGGCATAAACCATGAGGCGAGAAATATCCATGTCATGCACAAGCATGGCGGTGCGACACTCTTTCACCAACATATCGGACACTCCCGACACAAATTTTCTCATTCTTGCCCTTGGGTCAGCAACTATGGACGGAACATATCTAGCCAATTGTGTGAACTTCAATGCATACTCTTTCACACTCATATTTTCTTGTCGAAGGTTGATAAACTCAAGAACCTTAGCCTCTCTCCTCTCAAGAGGGAAGAACCTATCAAGGAAAGCAACCTTGAATTTCTCCCAATCAAGAGGACCCTCATTAACCGCCCTCTCACTCTTCCATTGATTGAACCAAATTTGGGCAACACCCTTGAGTTGATAAGCAGCCAACTCCGCCTTTTCTTCCGGCATCACACCCATGATCATCAACACCTTGTACACTTCATCAATGAATTCTTGAGGATCTTCCTCAACCTTAGAGCCATGGAATTCCAAAGGATTCATCCTCGTAAAGTCCATCACTCTTGATGCTGCCGTACCCACATTTGTGTTCACGGTAGCCGTCACGGCTTGAGCCAACACTTGGAAAGCAGCCCTAAATTCCGCATTAGTCACTTGTTCCGCCAAAGGGTCGGCCAGAACTTGAGGAGCTTGAGGAGGAGCTTCTTGTTCCATATTCTCTCCCATGTTTCTTGTAGAGTAAGCACTTCGGGTCGCCATATCCTGAAACGCGTAGGATAGGGATTATGAGAGAGATATATAGAGTTAAACTCTATGGTACGACTTAAGAGTAATGAAAGAAGTGGAATTTCTTAAACGTCTTATAGCCTTTCATTCATAAATGTGGCACGCTTCACACTCATGAACAAGACTCTACTTGACGTGGCTTATGAGACATCCTAGGATCTTTCTAAAACCTTGCGCTCTTAATACTAGGTTTGTGTCACGACCCAAGCCTAGGGCCTAGATGTGACCGGCGAATGGGGAATCCGAAGGAACCCCAAACAAGCCTCATAGCGTATCATTACACATCCTTGGTCGCGGAAGCAATTAAATGACCATAAGCGATAAGCATAATCAAGGGGGAAATCGGGACTAAGGGAGCAAGAAAAAAGAAATGATACATAAATACCATAGATGAGTCAAGCTCAAGCATAATACACAACTTGTCCAACACCACCTCTAAACATGAGTACTTAGCGGGGGCCAAGACAAACTACCGGGCTCACCCTCATAGTCAAAACATAACTAGAAAGGAAAAGTTTTATACATAGCAAAAGATCATGAGCAACGTCCCCGAAATGGAGGACTCACCAATAACCACTATAGAAAATCGTACTAGCCACGCGGAGGAGGATGGTCAAGCGGTGCTCCGGTCCCTACATGGTGACATCATGTAGGCATAGAGTAGGCGTTAGTACATTTGAATGTACTAAGTATATGGGATGCAATGCAATGCTACATTAGATGGACATCAAAGGAAAAATGCTAATCATACCCGATAATAGCATATTAATAAAATAGTATGTATAATGATGCTTACATAAAAATCATATTTAATGGGACGTAGTACATGTGTGGCGAGTGACCATCAATATAGTATTTCCAAGGCCTACCACCCCCTTGGAGAGGCGAAAGAGGTACAAACCCCTCAATATGGTTACACGGGCCTACCACCCCCCGAGCTAGGGACCAAGGTACAAACCCCTCGATATGGTTATACGGGCCTACTACCCCCGTACTAGGCAACCAAGGTACCAACCCCTCGATACGGTTATACGGGCCTACTACCCCCCGCCTTACTAGGCATGGTCGAACACAACACTTATTTAGAGAAAATCATATACATGTGTCCATTTCATCATCATTTCAGTAATTACATAACCATCCGTCTCATAGGACGTACCTTGGACCTTCCCTTTCCTAAGAATTCTATAAATGGGCATTTTATCAAACACAAGGTGGGCAATTGTTCATGTAAATGAAATCATGTATTTCAAGAATACTAATTCCAACCAATTCCAAAATCCATATAAATCAGCCCACCAACAACATACATATATATATCAACCTTCATAATTTGATCATGGAAGCATGTAAACCATAAACATCCACATAATAATTCCATTTCATGATAATATGCAAAATGGACCATAATAGGGTGTGTAGTAGTAATTTCCATAATTCAAGAGTTCATAAATAATCATAAGGACCCATAAACTTGAAGTAGAAATAGAGGATAAATGGTTGGACTTGTGGAAAGGAGGTTTCCACAATCAAACCCACATACCTCAACTTTGGAGAATCCTTGATGAAGATTGGAATGGAGAATCGAAGCTTGAGATTGAGTCTTGAATCCGGAATTAGAGCTTGAGATGTTTGAATTTGGTTGAAGATCTTGGTGGAATTTTTGGAGAGGGCTTAGAGAGTGTTTTTGGAGTTAAGAAAAATGACTAAGTATGGGACATATCCCCTTTTTATAAAAAAAAACGTCTCCAACCCGCCTAAAAAAACTGCTCACTGGAAATTGCAAATCTGCACAGACAGGTTTTACGAAAATGGTCATAACTCCCTCATCCTAACTCGGACTAAGGTGAAACCAAGTGCGTTGGAAAGCTAACTCAAAGAGATTTAATTTCATAGGTTGCAGCCCTTCCAGTTCCTTGTGTGCTAAGAGATATGCCCCTTTAAAGTTGACCCTCCAAATCGCAATTTTTGCGATTTTTGAATTTTGATACGGTTGCTCTAAAATTCGGGTTAGACCCATTTCCCACTCAATTTGACCCACGAATAAGAATATGAAGTCGAATTTCCGAAATCATGCACGGATTTTGAGATATATGGAAATTACAATTATAGGTGTTTCCGAAGCACATTTTCTGGCATTTTTGGGGTCGTTTCAGTTTGTCACGACCCAAGGTACCCCCTACATGTGACACGACGTACAAGACCCGAGAGGCCTCATACAAGCCCTTAGCATACATAACATACAAGATAATAGAGAGATAAGAGTTCAAAAGAGCATTTTATATCAAAGCTTTACTCAAAACAGCGAAAGTCTACAACTCATGTCTCAAAGCCTTCTAATATCATAGAATACGAATAAAAGTGATATGGACGCAGCCCAATACAATATCCAACATAAGGAAATACATGAAAATAAGAACAACTAGGCTATGTCTTCGAATGGATGAGGACTCACCAAGTCTTCTATCAACTCTCTATCAAGCTCTAGCCACGAGTGGAAGGTGAATCGCCACGTCCTACACAAAAGAAGTTAATGTAGGCAAGAGTATGCGTTAGCACAATTAAGCACTACGTATGATAGCAATGCACATAAACACATAAATCATGCTAGAGAGAGAGACATAGTCATGACATGCAATGGCCAAGCTAAAAACATGGTAAACATGAGAAACATGAAACATAAAGCATATATCAAGGCCAAAGCAAGCTAAATCATCTTTTCTTTCTTTTCTTTACTTCATCATGAGAACACTTGTTCATTAACTTGTGGGGAAAAGCCTTAACCGACATGTAAGACCATGTGAGCTATCAACACGAAATTCGGTGTCTACCCCACACCGAAAAGGGGTGTCCTACTTGCCAAGGTAAGACCATGAACTTCTTAGCTTAGGTGGATCCACTAGATAATGTCTACTTAAAGACAACATCCTATGGTGACAACATAGTTTATGGGATAGAGATTGCTTTAGGAGACTCGGCCTCAACTAACGGGAGAGCTCCATCTAGAAAACCCGGCCTCTACTAACGAGAGAGCTTTCACTAGAAGACCTGGCCTCTACTAACGGGAGGGCTTCCATCTCAATATCCACCCGGTGCTAAGCATAATTCTCATGGATTAGTCATTAACATATTATATCTTTAATCATGAAAAGGTATAACTAGGGTTACCAATTCAACCTAAAATCTTGCTTATAGATATTCATCTTTCATGGACCTTGTCCAATGAATAGCTCCTTAAGAACATGGGTAATCACCTCTTTGTTCTTCTTTTATCATAGTGGGAGAATTACGTGAGAAAACCTTTCACTACTCAACCATAGCATCATCATATCATAACTTTGGTACTTTACTCTCAAAGTACCCTTAAATTCATCATGCTCATATTTCATAGTTCATAGATTTCATATGGGTTCATGCAAGTTCAACTCATATCATGCAATTCAATGCAAGCTCAACTCATATCATGCAATTCAATGCAAGCTCATGCTTAGAAATCCATAATTAAGACAATTTACCCATACTTGAAGAAGCTCACATAATAGAGAAAAATCATGCTTTTGACTTGAGCATGATAAATTCATAAGATTATCCTCAATTCATTCATAATTCATCCTTGATTTCATAGAGAATTCATAAACTTCATTAAATCATAACTCAACCCAACAATAAAAGCATAGATTATCAAATTGGGGAGAATTAGCTTGGGATCATGGGGGTTCATGCAATCTTTACATCAAATCATGTAATTCACGCTAATTCATGCACTAAGTTACTTTATCATGCTAAATCGTGCACTAGGAATCATAAAATCAATAATTAAAATCATAATTGAAGAACCCACAATGATTGATAAGAAACCCTAATTTAATTGGGTTAGAGTAAACCTTTGAAAATCATGAAGAAGAGGAAGGGCCCATTGGAGGAAACGACTCCTAATGGTGAACACTATCATACCTCAAAGCAATCCACAAGAAATTGGAGAAGATTGAAGGTCTTCAATGGAGGATTCAAGCTTCTTCTTCTTCCTTGAGAGTTGAGAGAGTTTCTTTTTAGAGAGAGAAATATTTGAGAGAGGAGAGTTTTGGAATGAATTAGAATGAAAGGAATTAGGCTTAGAAAGTATTTATAGGTCAAAGATTAAAGGTATAACTGACTTAGCTTAATAGGTAAACAATTAGGGAAAAGACCAAAAAACCCTTAATTAAAAACTGTCGGGGCCAATCGACGGACAGGATCTACGGTCCATACATCAATTGACGGACCGTCATGTTCTTCCGTCAATTGATTCAGAAAGTTCATTTTGTGCTAAAAACTGACCAAGTCTGGAAGGCATCTACGGAGCCCATCTATGGCCCGTCAACTGAACTACGAACCGTTCTGCTATTCCGTAGGTCAAAGTTCAGAAATTTAGATATCCTGAAATTTCATAGTGCCATTGACGGTCCCCACCTACGGCCTGTCAATCCATCTACGGCCTGTAGGTGGCCTCCGTAGGTCACTGTCTTCAGGTGAGTTCTGCGTTTTAAAAATCCCTTGTAAGCATGGGGTGTTACAATTCCACAAACAGAAAGTGTCAGGGAATACCTGAAGTTTGTGGAAGAACGTTTTCATTCTGCTGATAAGTCTCTCACTCGTACACTAATGGTAGAACTCACGACCATGAATTTGATGGGTCGCGTAGTATGCAAAATCATATCATCGAGATGACTAACATTGCAGCAAGACTTCGAACATTGGGGATGAAAGTGGATGACACCTTCTTGGTTTATTCTGAACTCGTTGCCTCTTGAGTATGGACCATTCCAAATTAACTATAACACTATTAAGGATAAGTGGGATGTTAGTGAATTGTCCAGTATGCTTACTCAAGAAAAGTCAAGACTTAAGAAACAAGGAGGTCATTCCATTAACTTCATGGGTCAAGGTGCAGGTAAAGGACTTAAAGTAAAGGCCAACAAGTTTAAGAAGAAGAAAGCATCTGCTAAAGTTCCACAGGATGCTCATAAGGAACTCAAGGCTGATGTGTGTCGTTTCTGTAGAAAGGAAGGACACTATCAGAAAGATTGCCAAAAACGTAAAGCTTGGTTTGAAAAGAAGGGTACATTTAGTGCTTTTGTTTGTTTCGAATCAAATTTAGTTGAAGTTCCTAATAATACTTGGTGGCTTGATTCTAGTGCAACTACTCTTGTATCCACAATGTTGCAGGGATTCATTACGATCCAAACCACAAATCCAAGTAAGGATTTCTTGTTTATAGGAAATCGTATGAAGGCTCAAATTGAAGGCATAGGGACTTATCGGTTGATCTTGAAGACTGGACATCACCTTGATCTATTACAAACTCTTTATATTCCTTCAGCTTCTAGAAATTTGATTTCTCGTTCAAGACTTGATGTTTCTGGATTTAATTTTAAGTTTGGACATGGATGTTTCAATTTATATAAGAATACTATTTTTTATGGTTCTGGTGTTCTTATTGATGGTTTATATAGATTGAAACTTGATAATATTTTTTTTGAATCTCTTCTTGTTATTCATCAAAATGTTGGAATTAAACGTAGTTCACTGAATAAAAATTCTGCTTATTTTTGGCACAGACGTTTGGGTCATGTATCCAAAGAAAGATTAAAAAGATTAATAAAGAATGAAATTCTTCCGAATCTGAATTTTGCTAATCTTGATATATGTTTGGATTGCATTAAAGAAAAGTAAACCAAGCATACTAAGAAAGGTGCCACAAGGAGCACTCAACTTCTTGAAATTATACACACTGATATTTTCGGATCCTTTGATGTTCCATCTTTTGGTGGAGAAAAATATCTTATCACCTTTATCGATGATTTTTCACGTTATGAATTTATCTATTTGTTGAAAGAAAAATCTCAAGCAACGGACGCTCTCAAAGTGTACGTTAATGAGGTTGAAAGACAATTAGATAGGAAAGTGAAAATCATTAGGTCAGATAGAGGTGGTGAATATTATGGAAAGTATAATGAATCAGGACAATGTCCAGGTCCATTTCAAAGTTCCTCGAAGAACATGGCATATATGCACAATATACTATGCCAGGAACACCTCAACAAAATAGTGTTGCAGAAAGGCGTAGTCGAACACTTATGGATATAGTTAGGAGTATGATGCGTAATTCCTCATTACGCAAATTATTGTGGATGTATGCTCTTAAAATCATTGTATATTTATTAAACAGGATTCCTAGTAAGGCAGTTCCAAAGACCCCTTTTGAACTGTGAACTGGAAGGAAGCCTTGTTTAAGACACCTGCATGTTTGGGGTTGTCCAGCGGAAGCTAGAATTTATAATCCACATGAAAGGAAATTAGATTCTCGAACGGTAAGTGGTTACTTTATTGGTTATCCAGAGAAATCTAAAGGGTATAGATTTTACTGTCCAGATCATAGTTCGAGAATTGGTGAAACTGGTAATGCAAAATTCATTGAGAATGGTGAAGTTAGTGGGAGTGTTGAACGACAAAGTGTGAAAATTAATGAGGTAAGGGTAAATATTCCATTGCACATGAATGTACCTACTTCCGCACCAATAACAAATGTTGTTCTTCTTGTTGAAGAACACTTTAATAATGTTGAACAACATTTGGGTGAAACACTTCAAGAAGGAACTAACTCACAAATATCTGACGCAAATGAACCACAAACAGTGCCATTAAGAAAATCTCAAAGAGAAAGAAAATCAGCCATTTAAGAGATTATGCGATTTATTTGCAAGAGTCAGATTTTGACATTGGGCTTAATAAAGATCCGGTTTCATTTTCACAGGCCATAGAAAGCACTAAGTCTGAGAAATGGATTGATGCCATGAAAGAAGAGTTAAAATCCATGGAATACAACAAAGTCTGGGATCTCGTTCAATTGCCAGAAAGTTCTAAAAGAATCGGGTGTAGATAGGTCTTCAAGACCAAACGCGATTCAAATGGTAATATTGAACGATATAAAGCAAGACTTGTTGCCAAGGGTTATACTAAAAAAGGAGGCATTGATTATAAAGAGACCTTCTCACCGGTCTCAAAGAAAGACTCATTAAAAATTATTTTGTCTTTGGTAGCTCATTATGATTTAGAGTTATACCAAATGGATGTGAAAACTGCCTTTCTTAATGGAGATCTCGAGGAGGAAGTTTATATGGACCAGCCAGAGGGTTTCAAAATTAAAGGAAAAGATCAAATGGTGTGTAAGCTGAAGAAATCAATATATGGACTCAAACAAGCCTTACGACAATGGTATATAAAGTGTAATGACACCATAACATCTTTTGGATTTGAGGAGATTACCGTTGTTCGGTGTATATACCAAAAGATCAGTGGGAGTAAGTTTATATTTTTAGTCCTGTATGTTGATGATATTTTACTTGCTGCTAATGATTTAGGCATATTGCGTGAGACGAAATACTTTCTCTCTATGAACTTTGAAATGAAAGATATGGGTGAGGCATCCTATATGATAGGGATAGAAATATTTCTTGATAGATCACAAGGATTATTGGGACTATCTCAAAAAGGCTATATCGAAAGAATTCTAGAGAGATTTAACATGAAAAATTGTTCAGCAGGAATTGTTCCTATTCAAAAAGGGGACAAATCTAATCTCATGCAATGCCCAAAGAATGATGTAGAACGAAAGGAAATGGAATCAATTCCTTACTCTTCTATTATTGGAAGTTTGATGTATGTTCAAACTTGCACAAGATCGGATATTAGTTTTGCGGTCGGAATGCTAGGAAGATATCAAAGTGACCCTGGAATTGATCATTGGAAAGCTGCAAAGAAAGTCTTGAGGTACCTGAAAGGAACGGAGGATTACATGCTCATGTATAGGAGATCCAATCACTTAGAAGTTACTGGATACTCAGATTCAAATTTTGCTGGATGAGTTGATACTAGAAAGTCCACGTTTGGATACTTGTTCCTATTAGCTGAAGGAGCAATATCGTGGAAGAATGCTAAACAATCTTTCATTGCTACATACACAATGGAAGCAGAATTTGTGGCATGTTATGAAGCCACAATTCATGAATTATGGTTGAGGAATTTTATTTCAGGACTTGGGGTTATCGACACCATAACCAAGCCGTTGAAAATTTATTGTGATAATACTGCAGCAGTATTCTTCTCCAAGAATGATAAGTACTCTAAAGGTGCCAAACATATGGAATTAAAGTACTTTACTGTCAAGGAAGAAGTTCAGAAACAAAGAGTGTTACTTGAGAATATTAGAACTGATCTTATGATTGCAGATCCGTTAACAAAGGGCTTACAACCAAAGACATTTAAAGAACATGTTCAAAGAATGGGTCTTGGTTGTACTTATGATTGATATATTTATGATGTTTTGACACTCTGAGCTCAATTATGTGTTTCTGATATACATTAATGAATCTCTTGTTTCTCATAATGGTGTACACATTATTGTTTTGAGATATTACAAGATAAGTCTCTATGAGATATTATTATGGACCGTGATGTTATATCTTTTATAACTTATGAACCTAATATGATAAGTTATTAATGTAGTAGCATATGGAAGGAAGTATGTAGCATAAAATTATGTACAACCGTCATAACTCGCATTATTAGTTTGTTATATTGTGGTATATATGATGGACATTAAAGAAGAGATCTATTGTATGCGCAACTAATGTTTATGAAATATTAATGTTATATGCTTATTGGGCCAAGTGGAGAATGTAAGAATAATTCTTACTTATGGCCCAAGTTTACTTGTGGCCCAAGTAATACCATAAATAATATTTAATGAAGAATAAATCTCGTCCGTACATTGGTTACTTGATGGACGTACCGGATTAAGTCACAACCTGTATAAATTGGTCCTTCCTCCAACCATTAGGGTTACCACATATTCTTTACATTAATTCAATCGCTGACGGCTGTGGTAACGTAAGATTAGGGCAAGGAGGTAGAAACCAATTTACGACTAACGCTTCCGCTTCTCTCTGTGATGATGTCTTCCTCATCAGGTATGTGCCCTTAACGATCTCTATGTAAGATTATCGTGTTCAAGATCCTGAGGTGTATTAAAGTATTTAATCTAACACTAACTCCTCTCCATATTGACTTAATATGGCAGCTTATGCTTCTGTAATTTCTCTTCTTCAAACTCTTGAACAACAAAATCCGCATAAGTTATGCAGAAGAAGTTGTTGAGATGAAAATTTCTCAAATCATCAAAGGGACAAGCTGGACGTTTGGAATTTTACAACACCAGGATTTGCTACCTGTTGTTGAAAAAATAGAAACAACAAAGAAACAAGTGATTGGCATTCTTTCTCATTGAATATAATAGTTAAAAGATTGACAAGACTGCTGTTGGATCTAGACATTGTCTCAATATCAGTCATGAATGGCATTGACAAAACAACACTCGCTAGAAAAGCTTATGATCATCTCACAATCAGGTATCACTTTGACATTCTTGCTTGGGTTACAATATCTCAAGAATTTAGTGCTAGAAATGTATTGTTAGAAGCTTTATATTGCATTTCAAAGCAAACAGTTATTGTCAACATAAAAGATTATGATGATATGGATGACAATGAGTTAGCCGACCTAGTGCAGAAAAACCTAAAGGATCAACGATACCTTGTTGTTGTTGATGATATTTGGAGTACGGATGTTTGGGATAGTTTAAGAGGAATTAATATTTCCTAATTGCAATAATGGAAGTCGAATCTTTTTGACTACTAGGGAAACTGAGGTAGCTATGTATGCATATACTAGTATCCGTCGTGAGATGAACCTCACGAAATTAGAAAACAGTTGGAAGTTGCTTTGTGATAAAGTATTTGGACCAGAACATGATCATCCTCCTGAGTTGGAAGAAGTCGAAAAGGAAATGGTAGAAAAATGCCAAGGACTACCCTTAACAATTTCATTGATTGCAGGACATCTTTCTAAAATGCCCAGGACATTAGAAGGTTGGAAGGATGTCTCCCAAGCCTCAAGTAAAATCATTGCTAGGCATCATCCAGATCAATGCTTAGGAGTGTTCGGAGTTATCACCAGTTGCCTTTTCGCCTCAAACCATGATTTCTTCTATCTATGAGTAGTTTTCCAGAGGATTTTCAGGTTGAGACTTGCAGATTGATCAGATTATGGGTTGCAAAAGGTTTCATAAGAACTTCTGGAAGTGTTAAAAGTTTGGAGGAAGTGGCGATAGATTATTTGGAGGACCTAATTAGCAGGAAGTTGATACAAGCTAGAAAAAGGAGATTCAATTGTGAGATAAAAACATGATCTACTGCATGAGTATAGGAATCACTTTGAATCTGTTTTCCTTTGTTCAACCACAATACGTGTAGTAATCTCTGTCTTATGTCCTTGACCAAGCTGTGGAAGAACCTGGTGCTCCAATTAAAACTATCTTTCTGCTTTCAATGTGAATACTTGTTGAATTATGTTTGGGCCTTTTGCATTATCAAAAACTTGTTCCTTGATTTCAATAGTACTAGTTTTTGGTTATGTGTATCCCATTCTAATCAATATAAATATAATAATCATCATATCATATTATACTAAAAGTGGGAAGCTCCAAGATGCAAAGTTAAATTACCATTTTACCCTCACACTAAATTAAAATATCATTAAATATCTAATTAATTAAATACTAAGTAATAATTATATTATATTATACTAAATACTAAAAAATAAGAAGGTGTAAAGTCAAACTTTGAAAGACAAAAATATTTCATAGAAAATTATTAGAAATTATTTCATAGCAAGTTGTTAGAAATTGCTTTTTTAAAAAAACTTTTTATCTAATTCTTTTAAGAACGATTATGTTTACAAAGAAAAAATTAGCATTGACAAAATCATGTTCCCTCCACCATAGCTAAAGATTTTGTTTCTGTATTATTTTTCTTTAGTTATGTTTATTTCTTTTCTTCAATTTACATAACACAAAGAAATAATAAAGGGGCGAGATTTATTTTTTAAACCCACATAGCTACAATATTTGAGTATTATTTGCTCTAATTTTTTCTCCCATTCTACTAAGAAATATGAAAAGATTGTGCAACATTTACTATTAATGTGGAAGATGGAAGAAATCAATATTAAAAAATGAAATAACTATGAGCAATAAATAAGCAAATTTACACTTGAAATAACTATAGGTAAATGAAACAATTTTCTGATCAACGCTCAATATAACAATGAAAATAATGTAGTAAATTAATGAATTTTTTTCCATCGAAGCAATTCTTCTCATTCACTTTATGTAATAATAAAAAATAAAAAATTAATGGAATTTTTTTTATTTGAGGGAGAAACTTTTTAATTAACTTCATTAAACATTCTATTTGTATAGCATATAAACATCCTCCCACTTCAAGTATTTACTATAATATGATAAGATTTTAATTTAGTAATGTTAAATATTTATATTCATAATTCATATCTAATTACCTATTTAGTTGTTTCTCTTAATATCTATAACTCTCATACTTTTCAAATTCATAATGTCACGTCCTAAGCCTACACCCTGGACATGGCTGGCACTCGAGAACCATTGCTGGTCCCCAAGCGAACCCTTGGCCTGGCTGACTACTTAGCGGAAGACTCACTCAAGCAATAATAGGCTTGAAAAGAGAATTTTTTATCATTTAAACTCAAGGTAAATACTACACTCAAATTGTCTGTAAAATACTCAATAACACAAGTATAGTAGTTTGCAAAAACATCTCAAGGAAAAGTAAATACTGAAAGACTCCTCAACTCTATCTATCTATGAAGCCTCTATAGTTCAACATGGATGTTGGGACAAGACCCACAACACCCTAAAAGGACTAAACTGAAAGGAAAAAAAAAAAAGAAATCCTCCGGAATGTAAGGAGGCTCACCAAAGCTAACTGGAGTGTCAAATGATCTCAACGAAGCACCTGTTGATGATCCTGAACACCTGTATCTGCATCATAAAAGATGCAGGTCGAATGACATCAGTACATGGAATGTACGAGTATGCAATATAGCCGAAGCGAAATAACTGGATGAAAGGACTGCAATAGATAAAATGAACTCAAGCTGGATGTAAAGAAATAAAAGAATTAAATCATTTAAAACTTTACAAGATACTTACTCATCTTTGAACTCAACATAAAAAGTGATGCATGAAAATATACTTTAACTCTATTTGGGAAATTCTCTAACCAACAACCATTACTATGAGCTACGTGATGATACAACGTCTTGTCCACGCTGCCAGAACTGTCCTATATTGTACCGGGATATAGAACACCTCAACTAAGTGGATCCACTAAGCTATAAGGATTCATCTAAAAAGTATGACCATGTACCCATGTTGGCAAGACATAGTTTATGGGGGCTATGAGTTGTCTCAACTCTCCCCCATATTGGTGCTCAATACTACTCCCAATAATATATACTGTTGCTCAAATGTATAAAATTATTACTCTTTCTCTGGTTTGAAGTAATTGATCAAACTAACCTCTTAAAAGAGGTAACTGCTTTGAAATTTACTAACCTCGTAAAAGAGGTAACCGTTCTGAAATATCTCTGAAACTCATTGATCATTTAGAAAACAAGGTTTCTCTTTGCTTAATGTAAAAATACATTCTAGGTTGAGATAATTACTCAAAAAGGGGTGTCTTTACGAGGTAACTGCTCTGTACTTAATCTTTCTGAATTTTTTTTAACTTTTCTAAAAAAAAGTCTACTCTTTTTCTTCATGTAAAAATGAAACATTTGGGAAATACTTAGTTCCCTTATACTCTTTGTCAAATTGCTCTTTACTTCCTCAAAACTCAGTTTAAACAATAATGTTTTGTTTTAAAGATTCTTAATAAGAATTCATTGAATACTAAGAATAGGGTTCATGCTGAAAAATAGTCATGAACAATCAACTCAATAATCACAATACACAATGTATCACAATTCAATGATTATTAGAGATAGGAATTCAATTAATCAACAACTCAAGAATTTAGAACTCAATATCAACTCATCTCAAGATTACTGAAATCTAAGGATAGAACCCTAGATTGCTCTTTTACTGATTTGAAAGTAGATGTAGGGCGTGAGGAAGAACTAGTCCAACACTATGATAGCCTTACATACCGGAAGAACGAAGTTCTTTGGCGAAATCAAAGAAACTTGAAGAACGCTTGAACTCTAGCTTTTCTCTTCTTGGAACTTTGCTCTAATGTCTTGAAGTGTTAATGAACGTAAAAGAATTGATTAACACTTTCTAAGCCCTTAATTTGGTGTGAAACGACGTAGTTTAGGCTTAGAATAGGATTAAAACGACATAGTTTGGGGTACCAAACCTTTGGGAAAAGACCACAATGACCTTAACTTAAAAACTGACGAGGTGCCTAACAAGAGGGACTTCACGAGCCGTCTAAGGCTTCACGGGCCGTATAGCTGGTTGTGAAGTTTCACCTGCTTGACAGTGCTTCACTAGAACGGGCATAGCTTTTTACTCTGAACTTCAAATGAGGAAAACTTGGTGGCGTTGGAAAGAGGACTCAAAGAACTTTAATTTGATAGATCACGAGCCACCTAATTCATTCTGTGCTAAAAGATATGATCATTTGAAATTGACCCAAAACTCAAAATCTGATGGGTGACTTGTACGGACCACTAAACGGTCCGTACAAGTCACCACAGGCCGTTTAGTGGCTCGTCAAGGAGACTCCTTCCCAGGAAGTCCTTGGAGGGTGGTTCACGATGCCCTTAACGGGCCGTGGACCCCTAAACAGCCTATCTAGGGTGCCGTAAAAGGTCCATGATCCATTTTTGGGTTCGTGGACTTGCCTGCTTGTCCTTTCTAGCCCTTTCTCGAAGTCCGACGTGTTACGCTTTCAACTCAACTTTGTGCTAGGGGATTCTAGTGGCCTTAATTGATATCCAAAATCATTCCCACACTAATAAATTGACCGTAGAATCTAAGAACAATTAAGAATCACTCGGTACGACCTTATACGCAATTCAAGAATGGTTCGGTCTTAACTTAGAAATTTTTCGGGGTGTTACACATAACCTCCAAATATTAATTTAAAACTTTAAGATATCTTTTGGTATCCTTTATTTTTATCTATATAAGTTCATCCTTTTTGTTTCATGAAACCCCAACTCAAGGTTATCTTTTTCATTCTATATAGTTAAAGTAGTGCAACAATTATATTATTATTGTGTTAAGATTATGTATTTATTTTTTCATTTATATTGTTATGCTTAAAGTCTTAAGCTTCATCATAACTTCTCTCTGCTTAAATTATAGTCTTAACTCATCCTGACTAGTAACTATTACTCTACCTTCTATCATGAAATCTACATAAACGCATCACTTCTCAGTCTACCCATAAGGGAAACTCCTCATTAATGACTTACTGGGTACATGACTGCAACAATGTAATTTACCTCATCACTATCTTCCTTTCTTAGATTACTATACCTCTACATGTATTCTTCAAACTTTAGGCACTTCTACTACTACTGGCTCATAATATCGTAACTCATACTATCTTTTCGGGTGAAAATACTACCCTAGTTCTAAAACACACTTCCTCATAAGGGTCTCAACTGAAACAAAGTTTAAAGAAGAGAGTCTAAGAGTAAATTTCGGTTTTAGCTCGAACGCACAATTCATATGAATAAAGAGTGCATTCTTTCGAATCTCAACACTTAAGCTCCCCCATAGGCTTTTCTCAACCCCTCTGTGATCTCATTACTTTCTGAAGACTTTTTCTAGGAGTAATTTATTGATAAGGATCTGGGCTTTTATTTTCAACTACCTTGAATATGAGGGGTAGTCGAATGGATATAAGAAACACACGAGTTTGAATAAGTTCCTTATGACACAGTTCTATTGCACGATTTAGAGTATGAAAAAAGGGAAACTTTTCTTAAATGTCTACAGTCTCTCATTTATAAAAGTGGGGCCCTCACAACCATAAATAAGATCCTACTAACACGGCTTCATAGACACCCTAGGACACTTGAACTCGGTCCTCTGATACCAAGTTTGTCACGCCCCTAGCCTATACCCTGGATGTGGCCGGCACTCGGAGACAATCGCTGATCCCCATGCGAATCCTCATCTGGGCTGACTAAAAGAGGAAATCTAACTCAAGCAATAATAGGCTTTAAATTTCACTAAATCTGATAAACTCAAATACTCAACTCATAAAATCTAGACAGTATTCAATAGAAATACTTATAGTTTGTAAAACAACTCAAAAGAAGTAAATACTGAAAGACTCCTCAATTCTATCTATCTATGAAGCCTCTATAATTCAACATGAATGTTGGGACAAGGCCCACAACACCCTAAAAGACTAAACTGAAAGGGGGAAAAGGGGAATCCTATGGAATGCAAGGAGGCTCACCAAAGCTAATCGAAATGTCAAATGATCTCAACGAAGCGTCTGTTGATGATCCTGAACTCCTGTATCTGCATCATTATAAGTTGTAGGTCGAATGACATCAATACATGGAATGTACAAGTATGCAAGGAGAACTGGAAACATAGATAACTGAACTGACAAGACTGGAAGAAATACTCAACTCAACTCTACTCAATGTAAAGCCTGATTAGAGATAAAATCATTTAAAGCTATACTCAACTAAACTCAACTCAATGTAAAGCATGATTAGAGATAAAGTCATTTAAAACTATACTCAACTCAACTCAATATAAAGCATGATTAGAGATAAAGTCATTTAAATCTATAATCAACTCAACTCAATGCAAAGCATGATTAGAGATAAAGTCAATTAAAACTATACTCAAATCAACTCAATGTAAAGCATGATTAGAGATAAAATCATTTAAAGCTTCATAAATAAAAGATATAACTCAAGGATATATGTATCTAAAAATATAATAAATTACTCTTTACTCTTATTTGGGAGATTCTCTAACCGACAACCATCACTATGAGCTACGTGATGATACAGCGTCTCGCCCTCGCTGCCAGAACTGTCATATACCTTGCTGGGGTATAGAACAACCTCAACTAAGTGGATCCGCTAAGCAATAAGGATTCATCTAAAAAGTATGATCCTGTTCCCATGTTGGCAGACATGGTTTATGGGGCTGTGAGTTGTCAGAACTCTCCCCCATATCGGTGCTCAATACTACTCCCAATAATATACTCATGCTCAATGTTTAAAAACATTCTCTTTTCTCAATTTGAGGTAATTACTCAAAAGATCCTCATAAAAGAGGTAACTGCTCTGAAATATCTCTGTACTCATAACTCATTTAGAAAACAAAGTTTCTTTCTCAATGTAAGAGTAATACATTTGGGAATCAATTAGTTCCCTTAAGCTTTACTAAAAAATTCTTTTGTTCAAAATAATAAAAGTTTAAGAACCTTTCAGACTCAACTCATTCTCATTCGAAAATGCTTTTAAGACTCATCTCATCAAACTCTTTTCTTGAAAACATCATTTATGCTCGATTCTATACTCATTAAGACTCTGAAAATCATGCATAGTGAATAATAATGCAAAAGCTTTGAAAAACTCATTCTTAAAATAATGCATCATAATGGATGACTCAAAACTTTCAAAACTTCAATGAATGAACTCATGGACGCTCATATTCCCTCAAAACCTTTCTCTTACTCATAGCATAAAAAAATACTCTTTACTCAATTAAAACAGTGCATTATAGGTAGCTATGTAGTAATTCAACTAGTGTTCATGTGAAACTAGGCATGAACAATGATTCGAGAATAAGACTCCTATGGATAAACACAATCTTGATAATTAAACATGGAACTCAATGATGGAAATCATAACTCATTCGAAAACTCAATATCATTAGGGTTAGAACTCAACTTGACTCATTAATGACGGAATTGAGATGTAGGGCGCGTGGACGAACTCAGTCCAACGCTATGAATAGCCTTACATACCTGGGACGACGATTATCTAAGTGGAACTCGAAGGTCTTGCATGAAACTCTTGAACCCTAGCTTTTCTCTTTCTCTCCAATTCTTGCTCTCAAAAGATTCTAAGTGTTAATGAGAGAAAAAGCACGTTGGGTATCGATAAGGGACTAATTTTAGTCCCAAAATGTCTGAGTTTTAATTATAAAAGGGTGGGAAAAGATGAAAACACCCCTCTTTAAAACTGCCGAATTGACCTACAAGACCACCTATGGTTCGACCTACGGATCGTAGGTCCTCAAAAATTGAATTTTTGAGCTTTTTTTACTACTTGACAGAACCACCGATGAGACCTACCTACGGCTCGTCGTTCAAACGACGGACCGTAGGTTGGGTTCGTCGGTCACAGACTCAGAAACTCTGATATAATAGTCTCTGGCAAAATGGCCATAACTATTTACTTCGAGCTCGAAAAAAGTAAACTTGGTGGCGTTGAAAAGAGAACTCAAAGAACTGTAATTTGATAGGTCATGGGCCACCTATCTCATCATGTGCTGGGAGATATGATCGTTTGAAGTTGACCCTTATAGGATCTTATACGAAAACTTAATCGGTAGAGGATCTTTGAACTCAACTTAGTACTAGAGGTTCCTTATGACCCTAATTCACCTCTAATACACTTCAAATACTTTGAAATAAATATGTACCATTTGAAGTCATTGAGTTTGGGCCTACGCATATGAACAATGGCTCGGGTCTGAGCTAAATTATTTTTTTTTGGGTGCTACAATATCTCCCCTTTGGGATCATTCGTCCTCGAATGATGACCAAGCTAGGAAGGTGCACAAGGCACGAGTACGATGCAAAAATTGAAATACTCAAGCACACGAATAGACACCGAATCTTAAATAAGAGGAGGGCTATAGGCTCTAACGCTTTCTTCAAAATTTCTCATGACTTCGAGAAAGAGAACTATGAGTCTTATATAAGAATCGAACCACCCTGTATTAAGCGACATGACTGATAGCTTTCGAGATTTGCATATCTTCTCAACTATGTTCTTCTTCTTTAATACTATACTTCATTAACTGAAACTTATAGCTCCTACCAAAGACTAATTCTAACTACATACTTTTACCTTGTTCAAGCCTACTCATAGTCACAAGGTACTACCCATAAGATGATCATAGTTGTACAAATCTGCCCCGCCGAATTCGTGTTCTATATCTTTGTAGGGACTCTCATTTAGAGGATGCTACTTCTTCTTAGCTCTCTACCACCCTTGCCTGAAGCTCTTAACAAGAGTCGCTAACAACATAATGCAATTAATCACATACCTACAAACACAACATTCAAGCCTATCATTCTCATCACATTATGGCCTCTTGTAGTCAACATCACCTAAGGTTTCTCATGTCTACTTTTGCATCTCTACATCCGCATTTGTATTAACTTCTACCAAAGGGTACACCAATATACTCTTACCTATCTATTGCACACAACAAGATCCCATCTCGTTCTTCCTCCATGTCTATAACCTTAAATGGAATAAGCATACCACAACTATCACAATAAGGAACACCCACTCTCTCCCACCTGCCATAACTCATCTACTATCATCAACATCGCTATCAAGACAGAAAAGAAAGGATCACTGGAAGGGCTTAAAGCGAAAGATCATAAGTACGATTCATTCAAAAAATCTGATCTGAGAACATTCATAACGAAATATGATCTCACTAGCCTTTTAAGGCCTATCACGAGTTTATGGAACTGAGCATACTGTGAAACGTGAGTGAATATATCATGTCTCATATAACACAGGGCTGGAAGTTCTTAGATTCATGGAATAAGAGCAGGATCACTGAAGGAAGTTACCACTTCTCACTCTAGGAACTGAGCATGATCATGAATCAACATGAAGTGCATGGGTCTAGATCATGGGTATGGCGCTCATACATAAGACAAAAGTAGGGTATCACCTCGACTGAAGTTTAAGGAATGTAAGAGATGAAAAAACACCGATGTCTCATCCTGGTCAACTTATCACTTCTTTAAACTCAAGACCCACTTTGGTTCATTACCTCATCATCTCCCCCTTACCTCGAAGGTCACTACCCTGAGCCTGCGGACTGATTCTCTACACTAAGCAATAAGCACACTGCTCCTCACGGCCAGGGTATCACTAAACACAAGAACACATAAAATCTCTGGTTATACTACACTCGAAGATAAAAAACCGCTACTAGGGCTTCCTTCTGAGATACTTTTCTTAACTTCATTCTATCTTTATAGGCATCTTTCTATACCTGCTGCTCTTATTGGTGTACGCAGCCGCTTTCTCTAACTCTTATGATCTGACCTCTTCTCTTTAGTCTGCTAACAATCATCTTCTAAGTTCACATATTCCTAACTTAGTTGAAGGAAAGTTGAACTATAACGGGAGACTCAACATCATCAATATAATTGCTCGCTTACTATACTAACTTACAACTACCAGATAAACTTAAGAAATACTCACCCACTAAGATCTCATGACAAGTAGTCAATCTTTATCTCTCAGTCTACCTATTTACATATTACTACCACACTTTCATTTCACAACTTAAGTACTACTTACTAATTCACTATACATCATAGCTTAATTAGTTCTATAGTCCTATGAATATCAGGGGGCTCTCCTTTAAAAAAAATTATAGGCCTAGTTTAAATCTGTCGCATCACGAATACTCGGCTCTTCTATTCAACACTTATATTTGGTCGATACTAATGTATTAACACTTCATCATAACTTCTCTCTGGTTAAATTATAGTCTTAACTCATCCTGACTAGTAACTATTACTCTACCGTCTATCATGAAATCTACATAAACTCATCACTTCTCAGTCTACCCATAAGGGAACTCCTCATTAATGACTTACTCGGTACATGATTGCAACAACGCAATTTACCTCATCACTATCTTCCTTTCTTAGATTACTATACCTCTACATGTATTCTTCTAACTCTAGGCACTTCTACTACTACTGGCTCATAATATCGTAACTCATACTATCTTTTCGGGTGTAAATACTACCTAAGTTCTAAAACACACTTCCTCATAAGGGTCTCAACTGAAACAAAGTTTAAAGATGAGAGTCTAAGAGTAAATTTTGCTTTTAGCTCGAACGCACGATTCATATGAATAAAGAGTGGATTCTTTCGAATCTCAACACTTAAGATCACTCACAGGCTTCTCTCAAGCCCCTCTGCGATCTCATGACTTTCTAAAGACTTTTGCTAGGAGTAATTTATCGATAGGGATCTGGTCTTTGCTTTTCAACTACCTTGAATATGAGGGGTAGTCGAATGGATATGAGAAACACACGAGTTTGAATAAGTTCCTTATGACACAGTTTATTGCATGATTTAGAGTATGAAAAAAGGGAAACTTTTCTTAAATGTCTATAGTCCCTCATTTATAGAAGTAGGGTCCTCACAAACATAAATAAGATCCTACTGACATGGCTTCATAGACACCCTAGGACACTTGAACTATGTGCTCTGATACCAAGTTTTTCACGCCTCGAGCCTACACCCTGGACGTGACCGGCACTCGGAGACAATCACTGGTCCCCATGCGAACCCTCATCTGGGCTGACTAAAAGAGGAAATCTAACTCAAGCAATAATAGGCTTCAAATTTCACTAAATCTGATAAACTCAAATACTCAACTCATAAAATCTAGACAGTATTCAATAGAAATACTTATAGTTTGTAAAACAACTCAAAAGAAGTAAATACTGAAAGACTCCTCAATTCTATCTATCTATGAATCCTCTATAATTCAACATGAATGTTGGGACAAGGCCCACAACACCCTAAAAGACTAAACTGAAAGGGGGAAAAGGGGAATCCTCCGGAATGCAAGGAGGCTCACCAAAGCTAATCAGAATGTCAAATGATCTCAACGAAGCATCTGTTGATGATCCTGAACACCGGTATCTACATCATTATAAGATGCAGGTCGAATGACATCAGCACATGGAATGTACGAGCATGCAAGGAGAACTGAAAGCATAGATAACTGAACTGACAAGACTGGAAGAAATACTCAACTCAACTCTACTCAATGTAAAGCCTGATTAGAGATAAAATCATTCAAAGCTATACTCAGCTCAACTCAACTCAATGTAAAGCATTATTAGAGATAAAGTCATTTAAAACTATACTCAACTCAACTCAATGTAAAGCATGATTAGAGATAAAGTCATTTAAAACTATACTATACTCAACTCAATGTAAAGCATGATTAGAGATGAAGTCATTTAAAACTATACTCAACTCAATGTAAATCATGATTAGAGATAAAATCATTTAAAGCTTCATAATTAAAAGATATAACTCAAGGATATATGTATCTAAAAATACAATAAATTACTCTTTACTCTAATTTGGGAGATTCTCTAACCGACAACCATCACTATGAGCTACGTGATGATACTACGTCTCGCCCACGCTGCCAGAACTGTCCTATACCTTTCCGGGGTATAGAACAACCTCAACTAAGTGGATCCACTAAGCAATAAGGATTCATCTAAAAAGTATGATCCTGTACCCGTGCTGGAAGACATGGTTTATGGGACTGTGAGTTGTCAGAACTCTCCCTCATATTGGTGCTCAATACTACTCCCAATAATATACTCTGCTCAATGTTTAAAAACATTCTCTTTTCTCAATTTGAGGTATTTACTCAAAAGATTCTCTTAAAAGAGGTAACTACTCTGAAGTATCTCTGTACTCATAACTCATTTAGAAAACAAAGTTTCTTTCCCAATGTAAAAGTAATACATTTGGGAATCAATTAGTTCCCTTAAACTTTACACAAAAATTCTCTTGTTCAAAATAATAGAAGTTTAAGAACCTTTCAGACTCAACTCGGACTCAACTCATTCTCATTAAAAAATTCTTTTAAGACTTACTCACATCTCATAAAACTTTTTCCTTGAAAACATCATATATGCTCGATTCTATACTCATTAAGACTTTTAAAATCATGTATAGTGAATAATAATGCAAAAGCTTTGAAAAACTCTTTCTTAAAACAAATGCATTATAATGGATGACTCAAGACTTTCAAAACTCCAATGCATGAACTCATGGACGCTCATGTTCCCTCAAAACCTTTCTCATACTCATAGCATAAAAAAAATACTTTTTACTCAATTAAAATAGTGCATTATAGGAAGCAATATAGTAACTCAACTATGGTTCATGTGAAACTAGGCATGAACAACGATTCGAGAATAAGACTCATATGGATAAACACAATCTTGATAATTAAACATGGAACTCAATGATGGAAATCATAACTCATTCGAAAACTCAATAGCGTTAGGGTTAGAACTTAACTTGACTCTTTAATGACGGAATTGAGATGTAGGGCGCGTGGACGAACTCAGTCCAAAGCTATGATTAGCCTTACATACCTGGGACGATGATTATTTAAGCGGAACTCGAAGGTCTTGCATGAAACTCTTGAACCCTAGCTTTTCTCCTTCTCTCCAATTCTTGCTCTCAAAAGATTCTAAGTGTTAATGAGAGAAAAAACATGTTGGGTACTGATAAGGGACTAATTTTAGTCCCGAAGCGAATGGGTTTTAATTATAAAAGGGTGGGAAAAGATGAAAACACCCCTCTTTAAAACTATCGAATTGACCTGCAGGACCACCTACGGTTGTGGTTTGACCTACGGATTGTAGGTACCATCCGTAGGTCTCGGGTCTTCAAAAATTGAATTTTTTAGCCTTTTTGACGACTTGACAGAATCACCGATGAGACCTACCTACGGCTCGTCGTTCAAACGACGGACCGTAGGTTGGGTTCGTCGGTCACAGACTCAGAAACTCTGATATGACAGTCTCTGGTAAAATGGCCATAACTTTTTACTTCGAGCTCGAAAAAAGGTAAACTTGGTGGCGTTGGAAAGAGGACTCAAAGACCTTTAATTGGATAGTTCATGGGCCACCTAACTAATCATGTGTTTGGAGATATTATCATTTGAAGTTGACACTTATATGATCTTATACGAAAACTTAATCGGTAGAGGATCTTTGAACTCGACTTAGTACTAGAGGTTCCTTATGACCCTAATTCACCTCTAATACACTTCAAATACTTAGAAATAAATAGATACCATTAGAATTCATTGAGTTTGGGCCTACGCATATGAACAATGGCTTGGGTCTGAGCTAAACGTTTTTTTTTTTGGGGTGTTACATAATATTTCTTTTTTTTGTTGTCAATTTTTAGATTTAACTTCCACATGATATGTCTAAGACCACAAGATTAAAAAATATTTTGATATATATATATATAATGTACACATAGCAATGGATACTACAACCTACCTAAAGCAGACATTGATCTTTCTATTTCATTCTCAAAATCATATGTGGGTTTCGTCGAAAACCCAAAATTCTTTTCCGGTATGAAATAAAATTGTCAAATTGAGGCACCGAAAAATCAAGATTAGATCTTTCCAATATAATCGTCCTTGTGGGTTGGCATTTAAAGTGATTATTAACAACTCTGTTAATATCAATAAAGAATTGATTTTTAAAATTTTCTAATTTCATGCACAAATTAAAGAATCAAGAAGAATATTGAAAATTTCATGGTCAATTCGATGGAAATGACGGTGACAGAGGTGGTTTAGGGATGGTGAGTGATGGAATTTGGTCTGTGTTTTAATGAAGAAGAAAGAAAATAAATAAGAAAAAAATAATTAAAAAATCAAGTATTTCTAAAAAGAAATAATAAAAATAAAAATTTACTATTTGTTTTTCATTCTCTCTCATAAAGAGAGTGAAATATGCTCACTTTGTCATATAAGCACTTAGGTAATTAATAATTTAAATTTGAAACAATTCAGGAAGGTAATAGAACTCCTGTGAAGTTGAAGCGTGTAGTTGAAACTCGGGCATTTGATTATTTTTCCAATTTTAGCTTCATACATAATTAGGTCCAGTTTTTATGTTAATTTAAACTTACTTTTCATCATTTAGTTCAACAACCTTTTAAAACTCATCCTTTCAACAGTGATCAACACAATGCTTTCAATTTATACATTCTTGGATTTATATCTAGGCTTCACAGGTATTAAGTGAATTATTTTGAACCAAACATGCTCAAATCTGAATGGGTGTTATTGAAATTAGTTAATAAATTTCCAAAAGACTGGAAATTTGGTTCATTTGAAACTAGTTTGTAACTATTTGAGAACAAAATTGTTGAATAGAATCTATTGAATAATGTTGTTTGAAGTTGAAAAACGTGTTTATCCATTGATCAAGATTGGGAATGTGAACATGAAGTAGAAACTCATAGGCGATCATTATTAAAGTTCAAAGTTTCAAAGTTTGAAAATCAAATTTCTGCAAATAATCTCTATTTCGAGTGGTATTGTTAGAAAAAATCAGGTCATATTTAGGAGCCTAAATCTAAAATTTAGGATAATTAGGTGTAGTTCTTGAGGTGTTTAGTGCTTGGATTCAAAGAAGTAGACGAAGTCGATTTTTATGTAATACTATGTAATATTGTATTATATAGTGTATAGGTATAAACACCTCTTATAATTTTGTATAATATTTGTTATTAGGTATATAATATTGTATATTGAGTTTTTATACATGGTTGTAAAAGAAAAAAAAATGAAGTTTTGTATAATGTTATATACTAGATACGTACATATTATTATATACTCATTATATAATATTGTATATCGATTTCTTAAATCACTGCCGTAAGAAAGTAGTAGGCTATGCGATGGAAAACTTAAAACATTGGCTTACTGGATTTAGGGTTGTTCATGGTTCTGGTTAAGAAATCAAATCAAATTGTAATTTGAACCAAATCGATTAAAAAAATTAATATTTGGTTTGGTTTGGTTTTAAATTTTTAAAACCGATACTATTTGGTTTGGTTTTGATTTTACTAAAATAAAATCCGCAAATATAACCAAACTGAACCGATAAATTATATATATAAAATTTATAATTATTATATATTATTCATAAATAAAATATAAATATTTTGTTAAATTTTAATTAACTTAAGTCTTTAACTTTACCATTTTCTCAAGCCCAATACTTAAATTTTAGCCCAACTATTACAATCCTAAATCAAAATCCATTACTTTATTCTTTACCTACCGTACCTCACATAAGATAGTCACACTTTCTCTTTATTAAATCACTTTATTCGTGTAATAATAACTCTAGTATTGCTTAATTGAATCTACAATAGCTTTCCTGTGGATTGTTCATATACTAGGTGTCTGTGTCTATTGAGAACTTTGTCCTTAAAAAAACTATTACTTTTAACTGAAAGAATCAAAAAAATCGAACCAAACCGATGGTTATTATTTTTTTGTTTGGTTTGGTTTGGTTTTAGAAATTTAAAAACCGACTAAATTGGTTTAATTTTGATTTTAACCAATAACCGATCCAAACTGAACCATGAACATCCCTACCTAGACTCAATGTAATATCATGAGTTTTACTTTTTCCAATTATCCCAAATTTATAGTTGATAACTATGTAACAAAAAATAGTATAAATCACTATAATTGATGATATAAAATATTTAAAAGAGATATATAAATACTGTGATAAAAAAACTCATTTGATTTAATTAGAATCCAAAAAATAACACATAAATTGAGACGAAGAAAGTATCATATATTCTGATAATTTGTTTTCTTTATATTTGCCGTCCTCGCCGGTGGAATTTTTCTCTTGCACTTTTCGAATACTCTAATTATAGAACGGAAAAGGGTCAAAATTACCCTCGAACTATTCGAAATAGCTCATATACGCCCTTTATTTATTTTTTGGATCAAAACTACCCTTGTCGTCTATGTTTTGGACCACAAATGCCCTTAAAACGTTATATTTGTCATTAGAGGTTACATGGCAGACCACCTAGGCAGTCCAACATGGAAAAATCCCTTCCTCTCAATAATGGTTCTTCCTTGTTCATCCCTATCACAAAAAATAAATAATCCAAATATAATTCTTCTATTGTTCTTGTTTGAGTTGTTGTTCGGACTTTGAAACTTCAATTTTGAAGTGTGCAGTTCATTTGAGGTTGTAGTTGCGTGTTAAAGGATCGAGTTCATTGTTTGGGTTTTGGAGTCATAGATTCACAAAACTGATTTTTAGATTTTCAAGCTTTTAAGAACTCTTTCATATATTTTTAAAAAATATTTTTTTGGGTTTTCAACTCAAATCTTCAAATACCAATCTTCAAACTAAGAGATCAGTTGTTAAATGTCAATTTCCAGCTTCAATTGCAATATTCAAGCAATTTTTAGTAACATTCAATTAAATCTCTTCAAATTTTTGCACTTCAAAAATCCAACAAAAGCCAAAAATTTCTCACCAACAAACTTTCAAATGAGTAGCTTATTTTCGAGTTTCAACACACAAAGAATGAGTTCAAGAGTTTTTCAACATATTTCAATCTTTGGAATTGAATTTTCAGCCTCGAATTCGATGACATCATAACCCAAACAATGAACTCGATCATTCAACACACAACTACTATCTCAAACGAACTTTAGCGCACTTTGAATTTGGAATTTCAAAGTCCGGACAATAACTCAAACAAGAACAATGAAAGAACTATTTTTGATATTTCTTTTTAAAAAAAAAATTTGTGATAGGGATGAACAAAGAAGAACAACATTATTGAGTGGAAGGGATTTTTGCCATGTTGGACTGCCTAGGTGGACTGCCATGTCAGCTCTAATGACAAAGATAACATTTTAAGGGCATTTGTGGTCCAAAACATAAACGGCAAGGGTAGTTTTGATCCCAAAAATAAATAAAGTTACATATGAGCTATTTCGAATAGTTCAAGGGTAATTTTGACCCTTTTCCAATTATAGAATAATGAATATAATACTCATATAAAAAGGACATTCTCCAAGAACTTAAACAAAAAAAAGAAAAAAAGGAAAAGGGAGTGTTTCTTAAAACACTTGAATTTCTAAACCTTATTGTTTTATTCTTGTAAATGGATTTTCGTATTATAAACAATAATAACTTCCTATATTTTTGTCTGTCCCCGGATTCATTAATTCCTATAAATAGATTCTATAAAAACACCACATAAATTACAAACGGAAAAAGAAATGATAATCCATTTCTAAAAATAAATAAATAATTTATATATGACAAATACAAAACATAACAGAAAAAATAATAGTAATTGATTTGGCATTATTTATGCACCTCCATGAACCAATTTCTCCAATCTCAAATTTTCATAATCCCATTATTACATTATCTCAAAAGGGACTTAAGTTTTATGCACTACCGTGTAAAGATTTTTTATATTATTAATAAAGTTTAACTTATGACAATAATAACTTAGTTGTTATTTTTACCATTTAATATGTGTGTCTTGTAAATTACCAATTAAATAATCTAATTGTGTGAATATTTTATACACTTTTTGTGCGCTTGGAACATAATGACACATGCACTGTTTCATCACAAGAATTACTATATCCTGACCCCACAAATCCCTTCAATCTACTATAAATATAAATAATTCTTCAATTCAACCTCACTTTGAATGTCCACATTTTTCAAATCAATTATATTTCTCTTTCATTCATTTCATTGGTTAATTTTCCTTTCTAAAGGGAGAAAATGAGTTGTCTTTTTTGTAGGTCATATGATGCATACTCAAAGATAGAGAAGGAAGACCCTGAGGAAGTACAACATGGAAGAGCACAATTCTTGATTTACAAGTCTACAGAAATCAGATTCTTTGTCTCAACCAACATGGTTGAAAGTGAAAATAAGTAAATTGAAGATCAACATTGGGGGGAAATTAAAGAGGATGAGGAAGACCATCTTATTAATATTTTCTTCTATTAAAGTTGTTGCCTTCAAGCAATTTATTTCTCAATTGAGACATTTGTTTAAGAGTAGACATGCTATGGCTACTCTTCCACCAAAGTTCACTTGAAGTTTACTTTTAATTCTGAAAAAAAGTGGAAATAAAAAGTGGTTTGCTTCCCATATTAGTGATACCTTTTGATTGATCAATTATTTTATTGCTTGATTTATAGTTTCTTTTGTTAGTTCTATATTTATCATGCTGTTGTTGTTATCGATTATGTAATTCAGGGAATTAAGTATTATTGGAATATAAGGTGAGATCTGTTAGGGTTTTGTTCTGATTTTCTTACCTTATTTGAAGTTTATTTTTTCCTAAAAGGAAAGACAAAGTATTACCATAAATGCTTTAACTTTTCTTGAAAGGAAAACATTATTTTCTTCCATATTTGATTATTTTTTCCTTAGAGGAAAAGTTTGGAGATCTATAAATTGAAGATCCCTATTTTCATGGTATAACACAATAGCATCCACAATGTAATCAATAAAGAGTTTTTGTTTATGGGGAGATTTTCTCCAATATGTTTATGTTTTTTAATATTAGTTTTTAATAGGTAGGTCGTTTGACCAAACCATAATAATAATAATAATAATATATTTTTAGTATGCTTTTATTCGTGATCTGATTTATCAACTTCATAATTTGCAATTGTAAGCTTCCGCATGACGCCCTAATCACTTTTGAACCCAACAAGATCTTCATAATATCTCGAACGCACAACAATAAATGAAAAGAGGAAGATAATTATGAATTAAGCATAATAAAATTATTGTCAAAGACCAAAATCGAATTCAGAATTTAGGAATTATATACCACATTAAATTTAGCATAAACATGTTGTTATTTGACTACCCAAGTAAAGTAAACACTTGATCCATTTTTGGAAATTAAAGTCTATAGTTCAATGGATTAATGATGGCGATGCAAATACTAAATTCTTTCATATCTCCACGACTAAGAATAGATGTAGAAATAGAATCATAGGCCTTAACGATTCAGTAGGAAACTGGACGTTTGTGTAATGATCCTCTAGGTCATTTCTGTGTTAATGCCTCCTTTCTGTCATTTAGAGCATTCCTGTAGAGACCACAAGTCATTTATGACTTGCTGGCACTGACTGTTTGGTCGCCTGGTCGTTCGTTTGGTTTTTATGCCTATTTTCCTGTTTTGGAGCTTTTGAACCTTGGAAAGTTTTTTTCGGTCATAACTTTATGTAAACGACCTCAGATGTGAATTCTGATGGATCCATCAGCTCTGGAGTGGCCAAATTAGGCTAGAAGCATAGTTTACCCGAGTCCCGGGGCTTCCGGTGTGATTTTGGGGCCAGTTAGCTTTTTAGCCTTCGAAATTTGAATTAAAGTTGACTTTGGTCAATATTCTTGGTAAACGTGCTCGGATGAAGATTCAGTCAGCGCGGTTAGTTCTGGAATACCGAGTTTGGTCTAGAATGATCCTTCAAGAACTTCCGAGAGCTTCCGATCAAAATTTGAGGCATCCGGTAGAAA
>JAGDQO010001294.1:0-17740 GCA_018342035.1 Solanum appendiculatum
GAGATAGTATGTAGTCAGACGAGGTTCTAATTAAGTTTATGATTTTTTCATGTGTGCCTAGATTGTATATTTGAGTTGTCAATATGGAGTAGGCTGATGTTAGCACTATTTATTACCCATAAGAGTTTGGTCGAAGAGATCATATATAGTTGAAACGACCCCAAAAATGCCCGAAAATGTGCTTCGGAAACACCTATAATTGTAATTTCCATATATCTCAAAATCCGTGCATGATTTCGGAAATTCGACTTCATATTCTTATTTGTGGGGTCAAATTGAGTGGGAAATGGGTCTAACCCGAATTTTAGAGCAACCGTATCAAAATTCAAAAATCGCAAAAAATTGCGATTTGGAGGGTCAACTTTAAAGGGGCATATCTCTTAGCACACAAGGAACTGGAAGGGCTGCAACCTATCAAATTAAATCTCTTTGAGTTAGCTTTCCAACGCACTTGGTTTCACCTTAGACCGAGTTAGGATGAGGGAGTTATGACCATTTTCGTAAATCCTGTCTGTGCAGATTTGCAATTTCCAGTGAGCTTTTTTTTTTTAGGCGGGTTGGAGACTTTTTTTTTTATAAAAAGGGGATATGTCCCATACTTAGTCATTTTTCTTAACTCCAAAAACACTCTCTAAGCCCTCTCCAAAAATTCCCAAGATCTTCAACCAAATTCAAAAATCTCAAGCTCTAATTCCGGATTCAAGACTCAATCTCAAGCTTCGATTCTCCATTCCAATCTTCATCAAGGATTCTCCTCCTTCCTCCCCCAAAAAGTTTTTTGAGGTATGTGGGTTTGATTGTGGAAAGCCTTCCTTTCCACAAAGTCAACCAATTTATCCCTCTATTTCTAGCTTCAAGTTTATGGGTCCTATGATTATTTTCATTGAACTCTTGAATTATGGAAATATACTACGCACGCCTATTATGGTCCATTTGGCATATTATCATGAAATGGAATTATTATGTGATGTTTATGGTTTACATGCTTCCATGATCAAATTATGAAGGTTGATATATATATGTATGTTGTTGGTGGGCTGATTTATATGGATTTTGGAATTGGTTGGACTTAGTAGTCTTGAAATACATGATTTCATTTACATGAACAATTGCCCACCTTGTGTTTGATAAAATGCCCATTTATAGAATTCTTAGGAAAGGGAAGGTCCAAGGTACGTCCTATGAGTCGGATGGTTATGTAATTACTGAAATGATGATGAAATGGACACATGTATATGATTTTCTCTATATAAGTGTTATGAGTCGACCAAGACTAGTACGGGGGGTAGTAGGCCCGTATAACCGTATCGAGGGGTTTGTACCTTGGTTGCCTAGTACGGGGGGTAGTAGGCCCGTCCATAACCGTATCGAGGTTTTTTGTACTTGGTGCCTAGTACGGGGGGTTAGGCCGTATAACCATATCGAGGGGTTTGTACCTTGGTCCCTAGCACGGGGGGTGGTAGGCCCGTGTAACCATATTGAGGGGTTTGTACCTCTTTCGCCTCTCCAAGGGGGTGGTAGGCCTTGGAAATACTATATTGATGGTCACTCGCCACACATGTACTACGTCCCACTAAATATGATTTTTATGTAAGCATCATTATACATATCATTTCATTAATATGCTATCTATTGGGTATGATTACGCATTTTTCCTATGATGTCCATCTAATGTAGCATTGCATTGCATCCCATATACTTAGTACATTCAAATGTACTAACGCATACTCTATGCCTAACATGATGTCACCATGTAGGGACCGGAGCACCGCTTGATCCCATCCTCCTCCCGTTGGCTAGTAGCGATTTTCTATAGTGGTTATTGGTGAGCTCCTCCATTTCGGGACGTGCTCATGATCTTTTGCATGTATAAAAACTTTTCCTTTCTAGTTATGTTTTGGACTATGAGGGTGAAGCACCGCGTAGTTTTGTCTTGCCCCCGCTAAGTACTCAGTTTAGAGGTGGGTTTGGCCAAGTTGCTGTATTATGCTTGAGCTTGACTCATTATGGTATATATATCATTTCCTTTTTTTTTTCTTGCTCCCTTAGTCCCGATTTCCCCCTTGATTATGCTTATCGCTTATGTCATCTAATTGCTTCCGCGACCAAGAATGTGTAATGATACTCTATGAGGCTTGTTTGGCGTTCCTTCGGGTTCCCCATTCGCCGGTCACACCTAGGCCCTAGGCTTGGGTCGTGACAAACTTGGTATCAGAGCACTAGGTTGAATGATCCTCGGAGTCCAACACACCGCGTTGATTAGAGTCCGATTCATGGTTGTGTTGTGCACCACAACTATGAGTAGAAGGCTATGAGACGTTTTAGGAAATGTTTCCCTTCTCCATGTTCTAAGTCGTGCTGTAGAGTTAATTAAGTTCTTCCCTAACGGTTGTTCTTTCTTGTCCCGCTTGATGGTCTATGCCGAACAAATGGAGGAGGAGAAGTTGAGGAAGAGGAGGGGTCATGAGGCCAAGAGGGCCCGTTTTGAGGGCAAGTTCCAAAGTCGAAGGGGAGGCCGATTTCATCAAGGCCAAGGGTCTTCTCATGCGCCCCATAGGGGGTTTGCCAATGACGTTCCAAGGGCCCAAGGTGTTGGTGGTATGGGTCCTAGTGAGGTATGTCCGAAGTGTGGTAAGGGCCATGGTGGCCCGTGATTGAGAAATACCGGTGCTTGCTACAGTTGTGGGGAAATGGGGCACAAGGCAATGGATTGTCCCCGAAATCGCAACAAGGGTAAGGAGGTCCGTCCACAAGGTGCCAATGCGGTTCCTTTGGGGAGAGGGGGCCGACAAGATGGTGCCCCAAGGCACAATCGATTTTATGCTTTGCATGGGAGGCAAGGGGTCGATGAAGTCCCCGATGTCGTTACCGGTATGTTGAAAATCTTTGACTTTGATGTATATGCACTAATTGATCCGGGTGCCTCTCTTTCTTTTGTCACCCCCTTTGTTGCCAAAAAGTTTCATGTTGAGCCCGACTTGTTGCGTGAGTCATATAAGGTGTCTACTCCTATTGGTGCATATATTGTTGCTAGGAAGGTCTATAGAAATTGTCCTATTTGCATCTTGCATAAAATATTGCCTTGTGATCTTGTTGAATTGAACATGGTCGATTTTGATGTTGTTCTTGGGATGGATTGGTTGCATGCATACTATGCTTCTATTGATTGGAGAACCCGTAGGGTCAAGTTCCAATTCCCAAGTGAACCCATTCTTGAGTGGGAAAGCCAAAATTTGGTAGTCAAGGGTAGATTCATCTCTTGCATTAAAGCCCGTAAGTTGATCTCTAAGGGGTGTCTCTATCACCTTGTGAGGGTTAGGGATGTGGAGTCCAAAACCCTTCTTATAGAGTTGGTTCCGGTCGTAAATGAATTCCTTGATGTCTTTCCTAATGACCTTCCTGATGTTCCTCCCGAAAGGGAAATAGATTTTGGCATAGACCTCCTCCCCGATACTCAACCCATTTCTATTCCCCCTTACCGTATGGCCCGGCGGAGTTAAAGGAGTTGAAAGAACAATTGAGGGACTTGTTGGAGAAGGGTTTTATTAGGCCTAGCCAATCACCATGGGGTGCACCGGTGTTGTTTGTGAAGAAGAAAAATGGGTCCCTTAGGATGTGTATCGATTACCGGCAACTCAATAGGGTCACCGTCAAGAATAAATATCCTCTTCCTAGGATTGATAACTTGTTCGACCAATTGCAAGGGGCTAGCCACTTCTCTAAGATTGATCTTCGGTCCGGGTATCATCAAGTGAAGGTGAGGAGGGTGACATTCCCAAGACAGCCTTCCGGACTAGGTATGGACATTATGAATTTGTGGTCATGTCCTTTGGGTTGACCAATGCACCGGCTACCTTCATGGACCTAATGAATAGGGTCTTTAAACCCTACCTTGATTCCTTTGTTGTGGTCTTCATTGATGATATTTTAATCTATTCGCATAGCGAGGAAGAACATACGGGTCACTTGAGGGTTGTGTTGCAAAGATTAAGAGAGGAGAAGTTGTATGCCAAGTATGAAAAGTGTGAATTTTGGTTGAGGGAGGTTGCTTTCCTAGGTCATGTGGTGTCGGGGGATGGTATTAAGGTAGACCCTAAGAAGACCAATGTGATTAGAAATTGGCCTAGGACAATTAACCCCGTCGGATATTAGGAGCTTCTTGGGCTTAGCGGGTTACTACCAGAGATTTGTGAATGGGTTTTCTTCTATTGCTTCTCCCATGACTAAGTTGACACAAAAGAAGGCTAAGTTTGAGTGGACCGACGAGTGCGAAAGGAGTTTTCAAAACCTTGAAAGATAAATCTGGTGTCCGCTCCTATATTGTCACTACCGGATGGGCTTGAGGGATTTGTTGGGTATTGTGATGCTTCTAGAGTTGGCTTGGGTTGTGTCCTAATGCAAAATGGTAAGGTGATAGCCTATGCTTCTAGACAACTCAAAGTGTATGAAAAGAACTATCCTACGCATGATCTTGAATTAGCCGCGGTGGTGTTTGCTTTAAAGATTTGGCGTCATTATTTGTATGGGGTACATGTCGATGTGGTCACCGATCATAAGAGCCTCCAATATGTCTTCACCTAAAAAGATCTCAACTTGAGACAAAGAAGGTGGCTAGAATTTTTCTTAAAGATTATGAGATGAGGTGTGCATTATCATCCCGGTAAAGCTAATGTGGTGGCGGATGCTTTGAGTAGGCGTGTCTATGGGTAGCCAGCTCATTTGATTTGGTGAATAGGAAATGCTAGGGAGGGTACATCGGTTTGGCTAGGTTTGGGGGTTAAGGTTGGAAGAGGTTGGTAATGGTGGTGCTGGTCGTTGTTGATGGTGCTAGGGTCTTCCTTGGTTGATGAGTGATAGCAAAACAAGATCTTGATTCTTCCTTGTTTAAGAATTGAAGGCCTGGGTGAAAGAGAGCAAGGTGGAGTTTCTTCCCAAGGGGGAGATTGGTGCCCTTAGGTACCAACGGTAGGTTGTGTGTGCCTGGTGGTGATGGTTTGAGGGAGAAAATTCTTGAGGAGGCTCATAATTCTTCCTACTCCATCCACCCCGGTTCCACCAAAATGTATAGAGATTTGAGGGATGTGTATTGGTGGAGAGGCATGAAGAAGGACATTGCCAAATTCGTCTCCGGTTGTCATAGTTGTCACCAAGTCAAGGCCGAACATCAAAGGCCGGGTGGTCTAACCCAAGACATAGAGATTCCTACTTGGAAGTGGGAAGAAATTAATATGGATTTTGTAGTTGGTTTACCCAAGACTAGAAAAGGTTTTGATTCTATTTGGGTGGTGGTTGATAGGATGAAAAAATCGGCTCATTTTCTACCGGTAAAGACAACATATGGGGCGGAAGATTATGCAAGGTTATATATTCATGACTTGGTAAGGTTGCATGGGATTCCTCTATCCATCATATCAGACCGTGGTACTCAATTTACTTCACACTTTTGGAAGTCTTTTCAAAGGGGTCTAGGTACGAGCGTTAAGCTTTCTACGGCCTTTCACCCGCAAACGGATGGACAAGCCGAAAGGACTATCCAAACACTTGAGGATATGCTTAGGGCTTGTGTATTGGAGCTTAAGGGTAGTTGGGATGATCATCTTCCATTGATTGAGTTTGCCTATAACAATAGCTATCATTCTAGCATCGGTATGGCTCCTTTTGAGGCTCTCTATGGAGGCGTTGTAGATCACCGGTTGGGTGGTTTGAGTTGGTGAGGTGGCCTTGTTTAGGACCAGACCTAGTTTGGAGCTCTTGAGAAGGTTAGGATGATTTAGAGAAAGGTTGAAGATGGCCCAAAGTCGCCAAAAGTCCTATGCCGATGTGAGGAGAAGGGCTCTTGAATTCCGAGTTGGTGATTGGGTTTATTTGAAGGTGACACCCATGAAGGGTGTGGTTCGTTTTGGTAAGAAGGGCAAGTTGAGCCCAAGATACATGGGTCCTTATAAGGTGATGAGGAGAATTGGCAAGGTAGCTTATGAGTTGGAATTGCCTAGCGAGATGGATTTGGTTCATCCGGTATTTCATGTGTCTATGTTGAGGAAGTGTGTGGGTGATCCGAATGCCATTGTGTCTCTTGATGTTGTGGGTGTTGTGAAGATAATTTGACCTATGAAGAGGTTCCGGTCCAGATTTTAGATAGACAAGTGAAGAGGTTGAGAAACAAAGATGTGGCTTCCATTAAGTCCTTTGGAGAAATCAACAAGTTGAAAGTGCTACTTGGGAGGCCGAAGCGGACATGCAAAGGCGATATCCTTATCTTTTCCACTCCACTCGAGCCTAAGGTATTGCTCTAAGCCCTTTATAAAAATCTCAGGTCTTAAGTTCAGCCCCCATGTCATTGCATACATTCATGTTTAAGTTGACAAGTTCATTGTGGTTTTACAACTATGTTGAGGTTTTGAAATAAGGTGTAAGTGCATTGTTGCATCCTTATGTGGGCTGAAATTTCCATGTTTGTGTCTCTCATGTACGTTTCTTTAACATTCGGGGACGAATGTTCCCAAGGGGGAGATATTGAAACGACCCCAAAAAAGCCCGAAAATGTGCTTCGGAAACACCTATAATTGTAATTTCCATATATCTCAACATCCGTGCATGATTTCGGAAATTCGACTTCATATTCTTATTCGTGGGGTCAAATTGAGTGGGAAATGGGTCTAACCCGAATTTTAGAGCAACCGTATCAAAATTCGAATATCGCAAAAATTGCGATTTGGAGGGTCAACTTTAAAGGGGCATATCTCTTAGCACACAAGGAACTGGAAGGCTGCAACCTATCAAATTAAAGCTCTTTGAGTTATCTTTCCAATGCACTTGGTTTCACCTTAGTCCGAGTTAGGATGAGGGAGTTATGACCATTTTCGTAAAACCTGTCTGTGCAGATTTGCAATTTCCAGTGAGCTTTTTTTTTTTAGGCGGGTTGGAGACTTTTTTTTTTTATAAAAAGGGGATATGTCCCATACTTAGTCATTTTTCTTAACTCCAAAAACACTCTCTAAGCCCTCTCCAAAAATTCCCAAGATCTTCAACCAAATTCAAACATCTCAAGCTCTAATTCCGGATTCAAGACTCAATCTCAAGCTTCGATTCTCCATTCCAATCTTCATCAAGGATTCTCCAAAGTTGAGGTATGTGGGTTTGATTGTGGAAACCTTCCTTTCCACAAGTCCAACCATTTATCCTCTATTTCTACTTCAAGTTTATGGGTCCTCATGATCAATTATGAACTCTTGAATTATGGAATTACTACTACGCACCCTATTATGGTCCTTTTTGCATATTATCATGAAATGGAATTTTTATGTGATGTTTATGGTTTACATGCTTCCATGATCAAATTATGAAGGTTGATATATATATGTATGTTGTTGGTGGCTGATTTATATGGATTTTGGAATTGGTTGGACTTAGTATTCTTGAAATACATGATTTCATTTACATGAACATTGCCCACCTTGTGTTTGATAAAATGCCCATTTATAGAATTCTTAGGAAAGGGAAGGTCCAAGGTACGTCCTATGAGTCGGATGGTTATGTAATTACTGAAAATGATGATGAAATGGACACATGTATATGATTTTCTCTATATAAGTGTTATGAGTCGACCAAGACTAGTACGGGGGTAGTAGGCCCGTATAACCGTATCGAGGGGTTGGTACCTTGGTTGCCTAGTACGGGGGGTAGTAGGCCCGTATAACCGTATCGAGGGGTTTGTACCTTGGTTGCCTAGTACGGGGGGTAGTAGGCCCGTATAACCGTATCGAGGGGTTTGTACCTTGGTCCCTAGCTCGGGGGTGGTAGGCCCGTGTAACCATATTGAGGGGTTTGTACCTCTTTCGCCTCTCCAAGGGGTGGTAGGCCTTGGAAATACTATATTGATGGTCACTCGCCACACATGTACTACGTCCCACTAAATATGATTTTTATGTAAGCATCATTATACATATCATTTCATTAATATGCTATCTATTGGGTATGATTACGCATTTTTCCTATGATGTCCATCTAATGTAGCCTTGCATTGCATCCCATATACTTAGTACATTCAAATGTACTAACGCATACTCTATGCCTACATGATGTCACCATGTAGGGACCGGAGCACCGCTTGACCATCCTCCTCCGCGTGGCTAGTACGATTTTCTATAGTGGTTATTGGTGAGTCCTCCATTTCGGGGACGTTGCTCATGATCTTTTGCTATGTATAAAACTTTTCCTTTCTAGTTATGTTTTGACTATGAGGGTGAGCCCGGTAGTTTGTCTTGGCCCCCGCTAAGTACTCATGTTTAGAGGTGGTGTTGGACAAGTTGTGTATTATGCTTGAGCTTGACTCATCTATGGTATTTATGTATCATTTCTTTTTTTTTTCTTGCTCCCTTAGTCCCGATTTCCCCCTTGATTATGCTTATCGCTTATGGTCATTTAATTGCTTCCGCGACCAAGGATGTGTAATGATACGCTATGAGGCTTGTTTGGGGTTCCTTCGGGTTCCCCATTCGCCGGTCACATCTAGGCCCTAGGCTTGGGTCGTGACAATAGTTAATGATGAGCCTCTTAAATATAGTTCAAGTTTCCTCTAGTTAGGTAGATATGAACTTAGAGAGGAGGTATTAATAGACTAAGAAGGAGAAGTCAGACTATTAAGAGTTGGACTAAGCAACTCTATAAGCCAATGAGGAGAGGTTAAGAGAAGTATCCTAGAAAGAGGTCCTAGAAGGAATCTTAGTACCTGCACATAGAGAGTCTGAAATCCATTAGATAAGCCTTTCCCGAGTATTAGAGTATAACGAATGTAGACCAGTTTAGACATGATGGAATAAATCCATAGCTTTAAAGTGTCATCTTCAGACCTAAAGGGGAGATGATAAGATGAGAAACCATGTCAAGTGTTGAGAGTCAGATAGTAATGTGTTCAGAAAGAGTTAAAGTGATATATCGATCCATTCATACTCTAGCGTATTCCTCAAATTTAAGTTGTAACAACATCTTGTTGATGTTTCTAATATCATAATTGTGTTCATAACCTATGCTCATACATTTCAGACAAATCCACATCTATGCTCAGTTCCCAGAATGAGGGGCAAAGACTTTAGCCCATTGATCTCAATCTTACTCCATAAATTTATGGATATCAGCCTCATAATATGAACCTATTCAGATAAGTACTCATGTCTCATAGTTTGCTCAGTCTCGCAAATTCATGCTTTACTCTCAATGATTAGCAACATAATGTTATGTCGTGCATATTCTTATGTCAGATTTCTCGAATGAATCGTGCTTATAATTTATCGCTTAAAGTTCTTTCAGTGATCCTCTTCAGTTTTGACAGCAATGTTGTCGATAATAGTTGAGTAATGATAGAATAAGAGGGTTGATATTTCTTATTGTGATAGCAGTAGTGTGCTTATTCCATATAAGGTTATAAAAGTGGAGTAAGGATGGATGAAGTTTTACTATGAGTAATAGTTAGGTGAGAGTAGTTAGATAGTTCCTGATAGTATGCGTGAAATTTCAGTTGGTATTGGTTAGCAGGAGTTCATGGAGTGGTTATAGTACTAGGCTTAAATGTGATGTTGTTAACATGTGGATAAATGGATGATGCATTAGGTATTTCTTGATATGAGCTTTAGGTTGGTTGAATGCAGTTATAAAGAGAAGTATTTTTGGGATGAGATTCCTTATAGAGGTATAGAACCTTAAATCTTGTGGTTTAGATGAGTATAACCACCTCATGTTTCCCACCTTCTGAATTAAAGATTAGGCTTGAATACAATAAGAGCAAACGATTTGACTTAGATGTTTGTAAGAGTAGTCTTATACTCTAGTGGGAGCTATGAGTTGTAGCTAATGAAGTGTAGTAATTAGAAAGGAGAGCATAGTTGAGAAGTGTTGCTAAGCTTAAAAGCTACCAGTCATATCACTCGAGGCATAGTAGTCATATTCTTACTTCGTACATGGATACCCTTGTTTCATGTCATGGCCTGTAATCTTGAAATCTTATGTGAGCTTCATGCCAAGCATGTTCGAGGCCAGTTTCAAAACTATTAATATCAATTACTTCTGCCAATGTTAGTAGGCAAACTCATAAATCAAGAGAGGTAGTGATAGTAACTCCTTTCCCCTCCATTCTCAGTTAACCATCATGCGAGGACGAATGATCCCAAGGGGGAGATATTGTAACACCCAAGAAATTTCTTAGCTAAGACTCGAACAATTCTTGAATTTGCACATAAGGTCGTACCGAATGATTCTTAATTGTTCTTAGGTGTTAAGTCCAATTCTTTAGTGTGGGAATGATTTTGGATATGACATAAGGTCACAAGAACCCCCTAGCACAAAGTTGAGTTGAAAACTTCATTATCGATTAAGTTTTGACATAAGATTCTACTTAGGTCAATTTCAAACAACCATATCTCTCAGTTCATAAAGTATTAGGCGGCCCATAATCTATCAAATTGAAGGTCTTTGAGTCCTCTTTCCAACGCCACCAAGTTTGCCCTTTTTTGAGTTCGGAATAAAACGTTATGGCCATTTTACCAAAGACTATCATATCAGAATTCTGAGTCTGTGAACGACGGATCTGACATACGGTCCATCATTTGAACGACGAGCCATAGGTGGTCTCATAGGTGGCTCTGTCAAGTCATCTAAAAGGGTTTAGAGACTCAACTTTTGGGGACCCAAGACCTACGGATGGTACCTACGGTCCATAGGTCGAACCACGAGTCGTAGGTGGCCTCGTAGATCAGTTCGGCAGTTTTAAAGAGGGGTGTTTTCATCTTTTCCCACTCTTTTATTATTAAAACCATGACGTTTTGGGACTAAAATTAGTCCCTTATCAATACCCAACTTGCTTTTTCTCTCATTAACACTTAGAATTATTGAGAGCAAGATTGAAGAGGAGAAAAGCTAGGGTTTCAAGAGCTTTCATTGAGGCCTTCGAATTTCGACTGTAACCTTAATCTTCCAGGTATGTAAGGCTATTCATAGTGTTGGATTGAGTTCGTCCACGCGCCCTACATCTCAATTCTCTCATTAAAGAGTCAAGTTGAGTTCTAACCCTAAGGCTATTGAGTTTTCGAATGAGTTATGATTTCCATCATTGAGTTCCATATTTATTTATCAACATTGTGTTTATCCATATGAGTCTTAATCTCGAATCTTTGTTCATGCCTAGTTTCAAATGAACCCTAGTTGAGTTACTTCATTGCTTCCTATAAAGCACTGTTTTAATTGAGTAAAGAGTATTTTTTTATGCTATGAGTAAGAGAAAAGTTTTGAGGGAACATGAGCGTCCATGAGTGCATTCATTTGAGTTTTGAAAATCTTGAGTCATCCATTATGATGCATTATGTTAAGAATAAGTTTTTCGAAGCTTTTGCATTACTATTCATTATGTATGATTTCCAGAGTTCGAGTAAGATAAAGTATCACCATTATTCACTATGCATGATTTTCAGAGTCTTAATGAGTATAGAATCAAGCATAAATGATGTTTTTGAGAAAAGGGTTTGATGAGATGTGAGTAAGTCTTAAAAGCATTTTTGAATGAGAATGAGTTGGGTCCGAGTTGAGTTGAAAGGTTCTTAAACTTCTATTATTTTGAACATGAGTACTTTGAGTACAAATGATTGATTTAGATAGAGTCTTAAGGAGATATCAATGAGTTATGAGTATAGAAATACTTCAGAGCAGTTACCTCTTTTAAGAGGATCTTTTGAGTAATTACCTCAAATTGAGAAAAGAGAATGTTTTTAAACATTGAGCATGAGTATATATATTTATTTGGAGAAGTATTGAGCACCGATATGGGTGAGAGTTCAAACAACTCACAGCCCCCATAAACCATGTATGCCAACATGGGTAAAGGATTCATACATTTTAGATGATTTCCTTATGCCTTCGGGTAGAGCTTAGTGGATCCACTTAGTTGAGGTGTTCTATACCCCGGCAAGGTATAAGACAGCTCTAGTAGTGTGGGTGAGACGCTGTATCATCATGTAGCTCATAGTGATGATTGTCGGTTAGAGAAATTCTCAAATAGAGTAAAGAGTACTTTCATTGTATCTTCACATATAATTTTCTTTGAGTTATTATATTATGCTTTGTGATGCTTTAAATGATATTATTTCTATTTATGTTTTACGTTGAGTTGAGTTGAGTTGAGTATTTCTTTCAGCCTTGTCAGTTCAGTTATTTGTTATTCATCTATATTACATACTCGTGCATTCTATGTACTGATGTCATTCGACCTACACCTTTTTAGATGCAGATACAGGTGTTCAGGATCATCAACAGGCGCTTCGTTAAGATCACTCTACACTTCAGCTAGCTTTTGGTGAGCCTCCTTGCATTCCGGAGGACTTCACATTTACTTTTTAGTTAGTAGTTTTGAGATGCCGTGGATCTTGTCCCGACATCCTTCTTTAATAGTAGAGGCTTCCTAGATAGACAAAGTCAAGGTGTCTTTTGGTATTTACTCTCTAGGAGTTGTTTCCAAATCTATAAGTATTATTATTAAGTATTTTCCAGATTTTATGAGATGTGTAATTGAGTTTAGCTGATTTAATTCTGTTTTGAGCCTATCATTGCTTGAGCAAGTCTTCTGCTAAGTAGTCATCCAGGCCAAGGGTTCGCTTGGGGACCAGCAATGGTTCTTGAGTGCCGATCACGTCAAGGGTGAAGGCTCGGGGCGTGACAAATGTGCTTGTCTCTGGCAACAAATAGTACACTATTGAACGACTCACACAAATTGTTCAATAACATATCACACTTCTAGAAAGGAGAGAAAAAAGCACTGGACCAGTGAATAGGAGGCTTGTTAATGAACCATTGAGGGGCTTCTGGGTTCAATGTTTTTCATTTCTTCCATGTACTTGTGAAATGCCGCTTCAGTGGTTGCCCTTGCAACTTTCCATAGAACATCCTTCATTGCTTGTCCTCCAAAACCTTCATTTTTAAAGTTGTTGTGCAGGTTCCTCACACAAAATCTATGTTCTACATCTGGAAGTACCTTATCAAAAGCTGGAAGTAGACCCTTTTGCTTATCTGAAATAAAAGTCTATGCATGAGAATTTTGTGAGATTCTTAGGTCTTCATCAAGAAGAGTGAGAAACCAACGCCATGTTTCCTTTAATTCTCCTTCTACGACAGCAAATGCAACTGTGTACATGTTGTTATTTCCGTCAACACCTGCAACAGTCAATAATTGACCACCTTTTTGATGTCCTTTCAAGTGACATCCATCAACCCCTATGATTGGTCTACATCCCGCTAAAAATCCTTGTTTACAAGCTGCATAGCAAATATAAAGCCTTAAAAATCTTTTTTTGCCTCTGACCATCGTGTTTAGGTTATCATCCATCTTCAAAATGCATGTAGTACCAGGATTACTCCTCTATAACTTGGCGCAATTGTCCCACAGCATGTTAAATTGTTCTTCTTTATTTCATGTAATCAACTTCAAGGCCTTTTTCTTTGCCTTGTAAGATTGGTATCTACTATGTGTGCACATGTGAGTTCTCATTATATGAGCTTGAAATTCCTTCACACCCTAGGTAGGATTAATTTGAAATCTTCTATATACTTTTTAGCCAAAAGTACAAAGTCAATAGTCTTATTGTCTCTTTGATTGCCACATTCATGATCAGGGCCTATTGTCTTGATCCTAAAAGGTTCATCCTAATTGGCCTTTGATGCAAATATGAACCATTTGCAGTATGGCACTTTGCAAACTGCTCTTGACCTCTGAGTTTCATTCTTTAAAAATTTAATGTCTTTCTTTTTCATCACAACATGTACTTCAACAGCCCACTTAAACTCTTTACTATTACTAAATATCATATTGATCATAAATTCAAATGTTGGATCCTCCAAGTCTTTGCTTGGATTAAAAACGATAGATCTATTAGGATTATCATCATCTGAATCTCCATGCAAACTCATTAATTCATCATTTGATACAACATAATCTTTTTCTTGAGTATGACTAGGAAGCTCTGCTAGCATATTTGAGACAAATCAAAACTCAATGTTCTTCCTAGTTTCACAAATCTGATTCTTTTTTGTTTTTTCCTTTGATGCTAGCTGACTCTGTAATAGAGTTACTGATTTGATCTAAAATCATGACATCTTCTTTTGCAGGATAGTCGGAGTCATTAAATGACTCACAATCTTCACTTGTAGCATCACTATCATGACCCTCATCTACTACATTCACATCTATGAAGCCTTCTTCGTTCTGAAGTTGGATCTCTAAATTTGTCACATCATAACTCCACTGGTCCTCATTTGTGTGCTCAATAAATATCTCAATTTCTCTATTCAAAGGTATTTCATAGACAAGCTTATATATATTTGAATCATTTGTTAACAATCTTATACTTGTCACGAAATAAGGTCCAAACTTAAACCAAAATTTTACTTTTCTATCATCAACATTCAACTTCTTCGCACATAATCTCATCTGAATAATAGGGTTTTCCTCGCCCTTACAGTAGTCATAATAATCTATTCGTCCGCCAATGTAATTCATCTCAGGCTCAAATATCCATGAACCCATAAAATGTAACTTAATGGAGTACATATCAAGATCTTCACATGCAACTATAAAGAGATTTAAAAAAAAAATATTGATTTCATTAAATAAATCAAATGTGGATTTGAAAAAATGAGAATATATTAGTTTCATTGAGATAAAGTAGTTATAATGTAAACACATTAACATAATAAATCATACAGATCAGAATCATCTATAAAATGCTAAATCTATTTCCCAACACTTAAAATTGTGTACTCTTCAGCACTTATTATTCACTTTGCATCTATCTTAAGAAAAATGTTATTGATTGGTCATTTTTGTATATCATAAAATAGTTCACTTGGTAGGCATGTATATATTTTTAGATATATCAACTGATTTTCATTATCTGAAGTCATTTTTCTGTTTACTAATTTTGATAAAGAAATGTTTGAAGATGCATTATGTTGGATTCAGTTTATTGTTCATATTTCAAGCTAAAATCATTCTTCATATTCTTTTATTTAGACAGGAAAATGAAATTATGAAGATACCATGATTCTGACAAGGAGACAACTCAACAATTACATAACAGATAGGGAGATGGTGACTTCCACACAACTATTATTTAAAAAAGAGAGCCCTGATAATTAGTAATTCGCTCATTCACACAAAGGTATTTGATAAGGAGATATATTTTGGCAAAAGAAATTAAAAAGACATTGTTGCGGTCTCAAAAGTTGTTGAGTTGGAGGAGGGAGAAATCAACGCAGATAACCTGACTGTGGCATCAAGGAGGGATGCATACAAGGACTATGCCTAAAAAGCTAACTAATTTGTTATGACTGAGCCAAAATCACGTGAAGGAAAAAGAAGGTGTTGACGAATTGGGCGAGGTTAAATTGGGTAGGCAATTTTATAACTTCCTCTTATTCCCATCCCCTGTTCTTCTAAATTCCTCATCTCCTTCTTCACTTCTTTGTATGTTACAATACTTATTAGTTTCTTTAAGCTTCAATATTACTTGTAATCGGTTGGAAGAGTTGGCTTTAGAATACATCTAGTTCAGATTATCATTGTTGTCGAAACTGACAACAATTGAAATGGAATTCTTTGAGATAAATTGAAGATGTGTAGATTCTAAGATATAATTGAGAGCATTGAATTTATGTGGTGCTTTTAATGATGCTAATAATTTTTTTATTTCTAATTAAAATTGAATATAGTGTGTTACCATACAGATCCTTAGGGTGTTTGAAATTGAGTTCTTCTGGTAGCTTAAAGTTTACAAATAGTTTATTTAGAATCATATTTTCATATATACAAATAATTTGCATAACATAAAGGAAAAAAATTCAAAGTATTCCAGTATGTTTGTTGGGATATTTTTCTTCGTCTTTCACATGAAAGTTTGAACTATTTAACTTAAAAAGAGTACTCACATGATGGAGTGGATTGCAGCCCACTTTTAGAACACAATTCCATTGCACATCCATACCAAATAGATCGAGGACTTCTTCGTTGTGCAGAACCAGGGTTGAACTAGGTTATGCAGCGATTGATTTTTTTAAAGCTTTCTAATTCTCAAGCAGCAACTTTTAAATACCTGAATTGCCCCTTTTAGCAGTGAACTCTCTGTTATTTTTTTTCGATCCGTTAGTTGAACAATTAAAATCACTCACCTAATATAATTGAAGGTTAATAGTGCTAAGTTAGATAACACAAGGACTAAAATCAAAATATAGCATTAACACAAGGATTAAAAGTGTCGTTTTCCCTATTTATTAAGGATAAAGATTAAAACTAATACTCCCTCCATTTCTTTTATACTTGGTATATTACGCTTTTCGAAAGTCAAATTACATGATCTTTGATCAACAATTTAAGATGTATTTTTTTATCATATTTATATGAGAAGGATTGCAACTTAAGATATCTTTTATATAATTTTCAATTATCTAAATTTTAAATTTTAATTATGAAATTAATTCTAATTTAATTTAGCTCCAAAAATTAGTCAAATTGACTCTCTTGAAATAAACAATGACTTGTAAAAAGGAATGGAGTACTATCTTGACCTTTTTTTAAAGTATTAACTATTTTCTTTGTTTCATATTACTTGACCCTTGTTGACCAGACTCCCTTTAAAAAAATTTGATTAGAGGTGTATTTTACTAAACTAGCATTATTAATGTGTTGTGTTGGAACTCCAAATCTGACTACTACTCCCTTCACCCGAAAATAAGTATCACCTTAGCAAAAAATAATTATCACAAAATAAGTGTCACCTTAGGAATTCAAAACAATGATTAGTATATTTTTCTTACTGTACCCTTATATTCCATCTTCTTATTAATATCAAATTTTCAAGAGACATTTATTAAATAATGATTGTTTAGTAACCATGCATTGTATTTATTGATTTCTTAATGGACGTGATTTTTGCTAAGGTGACATTTTTTTTTATATGAAGGGAGTACTACTTCATGTAGTTATTTAATACTAAGGGCTCGTTTACAAAAAAAATGGTTTGTTTGGTTAGAGAACAAGCTATCTTGTGATTAGTTATTCCAAGATTGTTATTCCACCCTCAATGCGGGTAAAAATAACATTACAATCTGAGATTAGTTATCACTTATTGCTCCTATCAAACAAGCTTAGCTTTAAGGACAATATGGGGAAAAAATACTCCCTCCATCTCAATTTATGTGCACCATTTTTTTTAGTCTATCTCAAAAAGAATAACACATTTTCGTATTTGACAACTATTTAATAACATCATTCGCTATTTCTATCATTATTGGGTTTCACTGAACACTTTACCATAGTATGAATTATGAAGCAATTCGGTAAACATAACAAAGTTTTCCCTTATTACTTAAACTTCGATGAAATGGTAATGAAATTGTATAACTAATTTTAACAAAATCTTGGCACGTGAAAGCCAGTAACAAGGTCTCCCCCCTTTTTAACTAACTGAATAAGTAACCACTAAGTTTTGCTTCTTCTTCAGAGATTCAAAATTTACAGAAGAAGAAGAAAAGCTTAAGAAGCAACTTTCATGAAAATGGCTGTACTGATGTCTGTTATTGTTTCCATCGTTACCCTTCTCTTCTTACTCTCCCTTTTGATTTACTCCACTATTCATGGTAAGCATGGGCTCTTCATTTCTCCTTCTGATTTCTTGAGCTTCATACATGTGGTTAAGAATCTTTGATTTGA
>JAGDQO010001295.1:0-200614 GCA_018342035.1 Solanum appendiculatum
CCATGAAAGTAAGAGTCAAGAAGTACCTAAAGGCTCAAACAAGTCAGGAAACTTCTCTCGCATCTCATGCTCGGTCTCCCAGGTAGCCTCCTTGACTAGATGATGTCTCCAATAGACCTTCACTATAGGAATGGCTCTCAAATGCAACCGTCACACATCTCTGGTTAGAATAGCAACTGGCTTCTCCACAAAAGTCAAATGGTCAATTAACTCAACCGCATCATACTGGTGGTAGAGCCAACTTGGTGAATAGCTGAAAGTATTGGAGGTAGAGCCAACTCATCACCAACCTCACCAACTGTCCAGATGATCTCAAAAGGCCCAATATACTTGGGTCTAAGCTTGCCTCACCTCCCAAATCTTATCACGCCCTTCATAGGAGAGGAAAACCTGATCACCAACTAAAAAACCTCAAAGGCCGACACCTACGATCAACATAACTCTAGTGTCTACTCTGAGCTATACTGAGCCTATCCTGAATCACCCGCACTTGGTCCAAGGCCTCCTGAATCAAGTTAGTACCATGCAGCCTAGGCTCTATAGACTCAAACCAACCAACCCAAGAACAACAATGCCTACCATATAAGACCTCGAACGGGGACATCTGAATACTAGAGTGGTAACTTTTGTTGTACACAAACTCCACCAAAGGTAAGAACTGGTCCCAATGATGTAACACCTCGAATTCGAAAAGAGTGGAAAATGCAATTTTTTTCAGAAATTTCCAGCCTGACCTATTGTTGGCACCAATAGTTGGTGGTTGGACCTACCAACCGTAGGTGGGGTCTCATAGGTGCTACTGGTTTGGGGCAAAAAGATTAATTTTTTTTTTTGAGGGTGAGCTACGGCCATGACCTACGGTCAGTAGGTGGACCTACCAACCGTAGGTCAAGTAGTAAGTCGGGGGTTTTCAGATATTTTTAAAGAGGTCTTTTAGTCCTTTCCCCAAATGGTTTAATTACTAAACTAGGTCGGTTACCCACTAATCCTAAGAACTATATAAGCTATCTAAGTCTAATTTTTACCCTTCCTAATCACTTTTCAACTTCTCTCAAAATCATTCTCCCAAATATTTCTCACTAGAAAGGCTTGAAGAAGAAGAAAGAGCTAGAGTTTTCAAGTCAAGTCCCCTAATCCTCCATTGATTTCAAGATTTTGGAATTGAGGTAAGATAGCTTTCACCTATGGAGTCCTTTCCTCCATAGGGTCCCCAAATTTCCCAATTTTCAAAGTATGAATTCTCAATTAAATTTAGGGTTTTCTTCTATCATGTGAATTCTTATCAATTGTGATCAAATTGCTTTAATTATGACTTCTTATACATGAAATTGAGTTGAATTGCATGTTTCAAGTTGAATCCCCATGAACCCATATGATTTTCATGATTTCTAGACTATGATCATAATATGAGGTTTTTGAACTATGAAAGATGAATTGGGGAAATTGAATGATTTTAAGATGAATTTATGTGAGCACATACATGATTTATGTCTTCTAAGCTATGAATTTCATGATGAAGTTATGAATGATCAAAAGATGAGTTTTATGAAGATATGCATGTTCAATTATGAAATTTATGATGATTTAAGACTTGCTTTGAGATTGAAGCATGATTGATGTTGTTGTTGAGTTGTGAAAGGGTTTCTCACATACTACTCAAAACATGTTTGTGAAAGGACTATTCTCACATAAAGGATTCATAAAGGGTTGAAAATTTTTCTTAACTAAATTTGAATCAAAGTTAAGGAGCTACTCTAATGAAAGGGACAAGAGGCGATTCCCTATGTTCCCTAATGATAGACAAGAGGCGATTACCCATGTCTACTAAAGATAAGATGAATTATGATTTATGACTAATCCATGGGAATTATGCTTAGCACCGAGTGGACAAGTGGCGATTACCCATGTCCCATAAACTATGTGCCACCATAGGATGATTGTCTAGATAGACATTAGCTAGTGGATCCACGTAAGCTAGAAGTTCATGGTCTTACCTTGGCAAGTAGGACACCTCTTTTTGGTGTGGGGTAGACACCGGATTCCATGTTATAGCTCGCATGGTTTTAAATGTCGATTAAAGGTAATTTCCCACAATAATGAACGAAAATGACTTTCAAAGTATCTCATAAGTATTTTAAGCATGTTTAGTTTGCATTGACCATGATCTTATGACTTATATTTCTAACCATATTTTATCTCATATTTTAGCTTGGTCTTTGCATGTCATGTAAATGTCCCCTTTTATCATGATCTTATGGTTTTATGCATAGTTATCATACTTGGTACATTTTTGTACCAACGCATACTCTTGCCTACATTGATTTATTGATGTAGGGCGTGGTGACTCCTCCCCATCCACTCGTGGCTAGAGTTTGTAGTAGAAGAGCCTTGAAAACTTGGTGAGTCCTCATATGTTCCGAGGACATTGCCTTGTTATCCTTTTATGTTTGCCTTACTTTTGGACTTGTATTGGGTTACGTCCCAACGATCTTTCTATTCTTTTGATAGATGGCTTTTAGACTATATGTAGACTTCCGCTATGCTTTGTAAACTCTTTTGATAATGAAGTTGTCTTTTGAACTCTTTAATTTCTATGATCTTGTATTATGCATGCTAAGTGGCTTGTATGAGGTCTTTCGGAGTCTTTTATGCCATGTCACGTCTAGGGGATGCTATTGGTTGTGACAAATGACCTCTAAACACCAAAACATAGGCCCGTAACATATACTTAAAGACCTGAATAGTACACTCTAACTGCCTATCAATCTACGGGTAGAAAGTTGTGCTAAGGTCAACATGAGTGCCCATCTCCTCCTGGAAGGTCCTCCAAAAGCTACAAGTTAACTAGGAACCCTGATTTGAGATAATAGACACAAGCACACCACGAAGATTGACCACCTCCTGAATATAGATACGAGCCAACCACTCGCCGCTGAATGAAGACTAAACATGGAGGAAGTGTGCTGACTTGGTAAATCGATCAACGATGACCCAAATGTTGTCCACATCTCTAGAAGTCCGGGGCAAACCCATAACAAAGTCCATAGTGATGCAATCCCACTTCCACTCCAAAATGGGTAATCTCTGAAACTCACCACCATGCCTTTAATGCTCATCCTTCACCTGTTGGCAACATAGGTAATGGGACACATAGTCTACAATATCTCTCCTCATGCCGCTCCACCAATAATGCTGCCTCAAATCACAGTACATCTTCATGGTGCCCGGATGGATAGAATATCTAGAATCATGGGCCTCACAAAGGATCAAGAAAATCAAATTCCCGACTCTCAAAACATAAATACAACTAATAAACATCAAAACCCTATTTGAATCTAAGATAGTATGACCGACCTCACCCTCTAACACCTAATCTTGAAGAGCCACCAAGGTCTTATCCTCAAACTGATGACTACAAATTTGATTAAGCAAGGAAGAATGAACTTCCACATAGGCCAAAACACGCCTAGAATATGAAATATCCAATCGAATCATCCGATTAGCTAAGGACTGAATGTCCAAAGCCAATAGTCACTCCATAATAGAAAAGAAGGCTAGACTACCCATACTCACCACCTTCTAGCTCAAGGCATTTGCTACCACATTCGCATTACCCGGAAGATAGAGAATAGAGAGGTCATATTCCTTCAAGAGCTTGATCCAATAGCGCTGTCTCAAGTTAAGGTCTCTCTTGCTCATAATGTACGGAAGGCTCTTGTGATCAATGTAGATCTTACAACGTACTCCATACGGGTAGTGCCTCAAGATTTTAAGTGAAAAAACTACCACCGCCAACTCCAAGTCATGAGTGGGGTAGTTTCACTCATAGAGCTTAATCTACCTTGACACTTAAGCAATAACCGGATCATGCTGCATTAATACACAACCCAAACCAATGTCGGATGTCTGCTGCCCTAATCCTCATCTGGTGGTAACCAGATCTAAAGTCAATCTTAGAAAACACCATGGCACCCTGAAGCTATTCAAATAGATCATCAATATAAGGCATGGGGTAACGGGTCTTCACCGTTACCTTAGGCAGCTGCCTGTAATCAATACACATCTGCATCATATTGTCCTTCGTCTTCACAAATAGAATGGGAGCACCCCAAGGTAATACACTAAGCTTGATGAATCCCTTACCCAAGAGATCCTGAAGTCAAACACTGAGCTCCTTGAGCTATGCGGGGGCTACCCGATATGGCGGAATAGAGATAGGATGAGTACCTGGCTTAAGCTCAATAGGAAAGTCAATATCACGCTCTGGGGTAGGTTAGGTAGGTCGGTAGAAAACACATCCACATAATCATGGACAACAAGAACTTACTCAACTGAAGGAACCTCTCTACTCACATCTCGCACATAGGCCAATTAAGATAAACAACCTTTAGCCACTAGCCTCTGTCTAACTTGAAATAACGTCTGAACAACAGTAAGCTTAGTAAATTTGCAAAGTATTGCCAAAAGATTCTGAGGATATTTGAGGGTGAACCATGTTACTCTACATGGGATCAATTAAGCGATATCGAAAAAAGTATTGAAACAACATAAGTGCACAACTTGTTGCATATCAAAATCTTTGAGAGTTAGATACAATTTTAAAGAGTCAAGTAACATATGTAAGAGCATTGTATTCTCTTTCAATTGTTTCTACTATCATTTGTAAGTGATTTAATTAGTTTTTATTTTTCCACTATACTCTCTTAGCAATGAACTTCTAACTTGCCAGGAGAACGAAGTTTATAGCTATTTGGTACGACTTTTCTCAATTGAATGTTCCAATCTATTTTTCCACATTAGGCAGTGAAAGGAAGATGTTAGCTACATGAACATGACGCTACCTACCTCGTGTCAAAATTTAATGTGTCCTCTACTATTCTTATTGATCAGGTATAACTCAAAACACTTTTTAGCAGAACATTTTTTTTGATTTTTTCCTTTTAGTTATATGTAGTTAAATTGTTTCTTCTATATAAGAAGTTATCAAGGGACATGGGTTTTCTATTGTTAGTCTTAGGCTTTAACGAGTAAACCTTTAAACTGGAAATAACATCCTGCTCAATAACATATCCGATTCTTTGCCTATCAACTAGAAGAATAGAGTTGATTATCAACTGGAAAAAATAAATGACCAGTGTTTTGAGTATTCTAAAAGTGTCCTCTAACCAAAATGCTTAAATTTTATTATTGTTTAGCAAATATGTCCTCACTGAAATGACTATCTTCAAAATGAATGAAGTATCTGTATTTACTGACATGTTACACAAATCAGTTTATGCTACATTAATTTTTGCCTTAATCCTTTGAGTTATTTATTGCCTTTATTTTTCAATTCATTTGTAGGCATTGATATAAAAAGTAGCATCTCATCACCTAACAATCCAAGGTCAACAGATGAAAATAACAGAGGAGGTTGGAAGTGATGGTTGAATATCCTGGAATTTATCATTATTACTTCCTTTGTTGTATGGAATGGAGTCAGAATAATTACTCCTTGAAATTTTAATAGATTTTAAGATGTAATTTTCAAGTTCTTGTGTTGTATATATGGAATGGATTAGAATAATTACTCCTTGAAATTTTAATATATTTTAAAATGTTATTTTGAAGTTTTTGCTCTTTTTATATATGATGAATGATTTGTATTAATATTTATTTGTATTTGTGATAGAAATTATTATAAAGTAATTCACAATTTATGATGTGTTGATAGGGTATAAAAATAAAACTAAAAAAACGGAAAAGGAATTACGAATGGAAAAGAAAAATTATGGGTATGGAAGAATTATGGCGGTTTGGCATTACAGCGGTTTTTAGAACAATATAAAACCGCCATTCTATGTGTTTGACAATTATGGCGGATTTTAAAAAACCGTCATTTTACCTTTGTGACAGCTGCAATTGTGGCGTATTCCTAAACCGCCATAATGTACATATTGGCGGTTGAAAACCATCGTAATTAGCGCCAAAAAACCGTCGTAATATCTCTAATTTTTTGTAGTGTAAGAGGTTATTTTGAGTAATTATCTCAAAACAGAGAAAGAGTATGTGAAGGAAATAAAGTTACCTAAGGCAATAATATATGTACAAGTGAAAGACTCAACACAACGATTTTGTAAGAGGCTTTATTCAATAACTCAATTACTCTTGTATTTTTGTACAATGAATGTATCTCTCACTACATTGAAAATATGTAATAAGGCACCCCTATTTGTAGGACTAACAATCAAAGTAAACTAGGACTAAGAAACTATAAAACTAACAAATCCTAATTAAACAATAAATAAGTAAATACCATAAATAACAAATCCTAAACTAGTAAGGAATCCTACTCTTGGTTTATTTCCTACATAGCCTCCCTTAAACCAAGATCCTCAAATGTGATCATGCACCCCTATTTATAGGACTAACAATCAAAGTAAACTAGGACTAGTAAACAATAAAACTAACAAATCCTAATTAAACAATAAACAAGTAAATACCATAAATAACAAATCCTAAACTAGAAGCAATCCTAAACTACTTAGGAATCCTACTCTTGGTTTATTTCCTACATAGCCTCCCTTAAACCAAGATCCTCAAATGTGATCATGCCCAACATCTTCTTCAACTTTATGAATAACTCTATTTTTAATGGCTTTGTGAAAATATCAGCAACTTGTTCTTCAGTCTTGCAATATTCAACCACTATCTCTTTATCTTGGACCAAATCATGAATGAAGTGCCATTTGATGTCAATGTGTTTGCTACGGCCATGAAAAACAGGATTCTTTGTTAACGCAATTGCAGACTTGCTATCACAAAATATTTTTGTAGGACTATCTTGCTTGTGTTGAAGAAATTCAAGCATCCTTCTCAACCATAATGCTTGTGTAGCACTACTTGTTGCGGCCATGTACTCTGCTTCAGCAGTTGATAAAGCAACAACTTGTTGTTTCTTTGAAGACGAAGAAAATACACCAGATCCCAAATAAAATGCATGGCCTTTTTTCTTTGCATCATATCACCAGCCCAATCACTATCAGTAAATCCAATAAGATTACTATCATTAGTCTTGGAATAAAATATACCATCAGAGTGTGTACCTTGAATATATCTCAAAATTCTCTTGGCAGCTTGCAAGTGAGATTGACGCGGAAACTCCATAAATCTGCTAATTAATCCAACTCCATAAGTAATATCAGGCCTTGTAGAAGTCAAGTTTCTTAGACTCCCTACCAATTTCCTAAAATATGTAGCATCAACAAAATCACCAGTTCCATCTTTAGTCAACTTCAATTTCTCTTCAATAGGGGTCAAGATTGGTTTAGCTTTATCCATATTAAATCTTTTCAAAATATCACTCGCATATTTTTTCTGAGAGATAAAGATTCCATCTTTCAATTGAGTAACTTCAATGCCAAGAAAATAAGACATTAATTCCAAATCAGTCATCTCAAATTGGCTAATCATAGCCTCCCTAAACTCAGAAATTAGTTTAGGATTATTGCCAGTAAATATTAAATCATCCACGTATAAGCATACAATGAGAATGTCTCCATCAGTATTGAATTTTATGTATAATGTATGCTCATAAGGACATCTATGAAAATCATGTCTAATAAAATAAGAATCAATGCGAGTATACCAAGCTCTAGGAGCTTGTTTCAACCCATATAACGCTTTTTTCAACTTGTAAACTTTATTTTCTTGACCTCTTTTAATATATCCCATAGGCTGCTCAACATATACTTCTTCTTCAAGAACACCATTCAAGAAAGCAGATTTAACATCCATTTGATGAATTTTCCAACAATTATTTGCAGCAAGAGAGATAATCATTCGAATATTATCAAGTCTAGCAACATGTGCAAATACCTCAAAATAATCAATACCTGCCTTTTGCTTGTATTCTTTAACAACTAATCTTGCCTTAAAGCGATCTACTTCTCCAGATGGTTTGTATTTGGTTTTGTATACCCACTTGACTCCAATTGGTTGTTTTGAAGGCGGCAAATCTGTCAACCCCCAAGTGCTATTTTTCTCAATAGCATGAATTTCTTCATCCATTGCATTTATCAAATGATCATCTTTGGAAGCTTCCTCAAAAGTAATTGGATCACAATCTGCAAATAGTGCAAAGTTCACAATATCCTCGTTGGATAAATTTTTATTATTGTCAACAACATAATCTTGCAGACGGGCTGGTAGTTGGCGATTTCTTTGTGGACGAATCGATGTTTCTGTTTGAATAGGATAAGCTATTTGTTTCTCTTGATCTCTGCTAGAGCTTCCTTCCTCCATAATTGAAACGATAGGCTCAGACCTAGGCAACTCAGGATTTTTCTTTTACCATTTCCAAGTATTGTGTTCTTCAAAAGTTACATCTCTACTAATAATTACTTTTCCTGTATCTGGATTAAATAACTTGTAACCCTTTGTCTCATGACTATAACCAATAAAAATACACTTTTCTGCCTTATAATCTAATTTCTTTCTCAAAACATCAGGAACATGAGCATAAGCAAGACAACCAAATACTTTTAGATGAGAGATATTTGGTTTCTTACCAGTCCAAACTTCTTGTGGAGTTTTTCCAAAATTGGATCGAGTTAGACACCTGTTTAGAACATAAATTGCACAAGAGACAGCTTCTACCCAGAATTCTTTGGGAGTATTTTTGGAATGCATCATTGATCTCACCATATCCATCACAGTTCTATTTTTTCTTTCAGCTATGCCATTTTGTTGAGGAGTATATCTAGCAGTCAATTGATGTTTAATGCCAAACTTCTTCAAATAGTCATCACAAATAAGAAACTCAGTGCCCCTATCAGTTCTTAATGTCTTAAGAAAATATCCACTTTGCCTTTCTACATAAGCTTTAAAGATTTTAAAGATTTCACATGCATCAGATTTATTTTTCAGAAAACATACCCAAGTTTTTCGACTAAAATCATCAATAAAAGTAATAAAGTATTTACTACCTCCATTGGAAGGAACTTCAACCGAACATAAGTCTAAGTGGATTAGCGCCAATGGTGCATTAGCCCTCCAAGCTTTGCCTTTTTGAAAAGTTTCTCTTTACTTCTTTCCCAAAATGCAAGACTCACACTTTGTATCAGGAAAATCAACAGAAGGCAAACCATCAACTATTTTATTTCTTGCAAGATATGTCAAGCTTCCAAAATTCAGATGCCCAAAGCGTAGATGCCACAACCAAGTATCATTAGAGTTCACAGAACTAAAGCAAGGTATTCCACGGTTAAGATAAAGAGGCCACAAACCACTTTGATTCATTTTTACCGTTGCAATTAATCTTAATTTATCATCGCTAATAGTGCCAAATCCATACTTAAATCGTAAATCATATCCTTTTTCTGTCAGTTATCCTAAGCTCAACAAATTATGATGAAGACTTGGAACATAATAAACATCAGATACAAAGTGAGAAAAGTTATTTTTTGAAGTAGTTGGAATTTTTCCTTTTCCAACAGCAGGCACTTTAGAGTTATTACCAAGTCTTACGGTAGCTCTATATGATTCATCTAGATCAACAAATAATTCCTTATCCCCAGACATATGATTGCTACAACCAGAATCTATAAACCATTCATCCCCTTTATTTTCTTCTATTTCTGAGCTAGAAAATAATAAAGTCTCTTGTTTATCTCCATAATTTTCAGCCAATTTTGCATGTACTTCTTTATTTTCAGATTTTTTAAACCAACAATCTCTTTGATAGTGTCCAAATTTTCCACAATTATGACACTGAACTTTTGATTTGTCATGTCTCTGAAAATTTTGATTATTTTGTTGTTCATTCCTAAAATTATTATTATTTCTCTGTTGGTAAGAATAATTACCTCTGCCACGGCCTCGAAAATTACCTCTGTTTCCTTGTCCTCTACCTTTGAAATTTTGACCTCTTTGATTTGTCTCAGCCAAGTTTGATATCTCTTCTTTTAGATTAGGTTGATTCACCTTTGCCTGCAACACTTCATCAAGTTTTTCTGTCGTTTGTTGATTCAAGGACATCTCATATGTCATCGGTTCCCCTTCTAAATCATCAAGTGTCAAAGTGCTAAGATCTTTGGTGGCCTCAAGAATCGTCTTTTTGGTGTGAAATTTTGTATTCAATGATCGCAATACTTTTTCAACAATTTTAACTTGATCTAACTTTTCTCCATTAGTTCTCATATCGTTGACAATATTAGTAACCCTTGTCAAAAAATCTTTGACAGACTCAGTTGAGTACATTTGAGTTAACTCGTATTGTTTTCTAAGCTCTTGCAATTTGACTCTTCTAACATTTACTGAACCTTGATGTGAATTCACCAGAATTGTCCAAGCCTCCTTTGCTGACTTAGCATGTAAAATTTTATTATATACATGCAGTTCAACCTTGCTATCAAGATAAAAGCGTGCCTTAACATCCAATTGTCTATTTTTCTCCAATTGTTTTGCAGTTTCACCAGTCAATGTTGTGCCCTCTGGGGCATCCACGAATCCAATATCAATAATGGACCATAGTCCAACAGTTTTAAAAAAATTCTTCATCTGTTGATACCAACTCTCAAAATTATTTTTGCCATCAAACACAAAAACGAGACATTCGGATAAATATGGAATATCCATATTCTTTTGTATAAGTTGGATCTCACACACGACTATTATAACGATCTCACACAAGCTTTTATAAGGATCCCACACAAGCTTTTATAAGGATCCCACACAAGCTTTGATACCAATTTGAAGGAAATAAAATTACCCAAGGTAATAATATATGCACAAGTGAAAGACCCAATACAATGATTTTGTAAGAGGCTTTATTCAATAACTCAATGACTCTTGTATTTTTGTACAATGAATATATCTTTCACTACATTGAAAATATGTAATAAGGCACCCCTATTTATAGGACTAACAATCAAAGTAAACTAGGACTAGGAAACTATAAAACTAACAAATCCTAATTAAACAATAAATAAGTAAATACCATAAATAACAAATCCTAAACTAGTAAGGAATCCTAAGCTACTTAGAAATCCTACTCGTGGTTTATTTCCTACAGTATGTTTTATACATTTGAGCATAAGTATATTATTGGGAGTAGTATTGAGCACCGATATGGGGATGAGTTCAGACAACTCAAAATCCTCATAAACTATGTATGCCAATATGGGTAAAGGATCATACTTTTAGATGAATCTTTATAGCTTAGTGGATCCACCTAGTTGAGAGGTTCTATACCCCGGCACGGTATAAGACAATTTTGGGAGCGTGAGCGAGATGTTGTATCATCACGTAGCTCATAGTGATGGTTGTCAGTTAGAGAAGCTCCCAAATAGATTTAAAGTGTATTTTTACTATATCACTTATTATGTTGAGTTTCAGAGAATGAGTAAGTACTTGTTAAGTTTTAAATGATTTAGTTCCTTTATCCCTTTACATCCAGCTTGAGTATATCTTTATTTATTACAGTCCTTTCTTTTAGTTATTTCACTTCGGCTATATTACACACTAATACATTCAATGTATTCATTTCATTCAACCTACATCTTTTTTATGATGCAGATACAGGTGTTTAGGATCATTAATAGGGATCACTTTGCACTTCCCCTTTGAGAGTTTTGGTGAGTCCTCCTTGCATTTCGGAGGACCACATTTTCTTTTCATTTATGTATTTACTTTGGGGAGTCGAGGGTCTTGTCCCGACGTCCATGTTAAACTTAGAGGCTTCATAGATAGTTATATTTGAGATGTCCTCAGAGTTCTTGTTAAACTGTTTTGCAACTATTATGTTTATTACATTGAGTATTTCCAGATGTTTGAGTTACGTATTTGCTTTGAGTTTTAATATTTTAAATTCTATTTTCTAAGCCTGTTATAGCTTGAGTAAGTCTTCCGCTAAGTAGTCAACCAGGCCAAGGGTTCACTTGGGGACCAGAAATGGTTCTCAAGTGTCGACCACGTCCAGGGTGTAGGCTCCGGGTGTGATAGATATGCCTGGTATGTTAACCCAAGGGTTAGCCCAGGATCACTCGTGGCTCCAGGTACCGTGTCTCAGCTGGTTTGTAGACTGGGGTCGTGATATTTAGCATATACATGATTTTCCTAAGGACTGAAATTCCTTCGGCAAAGTAAAGTCCGGTGCACTAAGTTTTTGTATGCGTGCAGTCCATAGAAGGGCATTTCAATAAGAGGTTGTTTTCACCACTCGAACTCGTGACCTCCTCGTCACTTGGCAGCAACTTTACTAATTTCACCAAGCCTTCCATTACATTAATGGAACAAGTATTTAGATTATATATACATAATAAAATTATTATTTTTCCTTCATAATGATGCAGTACCTTTCTTGTACTGTAGCCATATTTAATAATATTAGTATCTTCTACTTGTAACAAAGAATCTATATTGAGAAAGCAAAAAGGTGATAGAAGGCTAGTGACGTTAAAACATATTCAAGTTAACACTTAGGAGTATTTATCATGTCAACTGCTAATCAACACTAGTGGAACTTTCTATTCGAGTAGATACTCACTACTACTCTGATGTTCTATATTGTCCTTCATTTTATATTTTGAACACTCCTTCATTTTTTTTATAAACATAATGTCTGAACTAACTTGGACAAGTTAAGTATAGAGTTTTGTCCATCCTTAAAAAAGATATTCAATAGAGTATTAATCAAAATTACTTTATATATCTCTTAAATCATCTTAATTAGCTAATTCTCTATCAACTAGAACAACAATTATTGATAAATGTAGGTGTGATGTCTATCTTTTTGTTTTTCATTTTATATGTTCTGTTTATCTTTATTTTAAGTGAAATTTTATATATATACGTACACCTCAAGATAAACTAATTCAGTATAATACACTTTGATCTGAGCATTTTGAGATTAAAGTTTCAACTTTGAAGGTGATGTCTATTTTTTTGTTGTTCATTTCATATGTGTTCTTTTTCTTTATTTTAAGTGAAATTATACCAAAAATAATTTCGTTAATTTACATGTATGTTCTCTTACATTTTAAAAAAAAATTATTGTCACGATTAATTTATCTCGATTTATTAAATTTGTTTCTTCTACTGGTATGACAATTCTAATCAAATACAAGACTATCAAGAATGTGTCATTTGTTAATATGTAAATGTTTGATATTGAAATAATTATTTTATTTTATTTATTTGGTAGTCATTTGATTTTTTTTAAAAATATTTTCATGATCAATTGCCTACTTAATAACCAATGATATGTTCTTGATTGTCTTGTATGTGATTAAAGTTGTGACATCAGCCAAAGAAACAAATTTAATAAACCAAGATAAATTAATCGTGACTATAATTTATATTTTTTTAAAATAAAATATGTGCAAGAACATACATGTGAATTAACAAAGTTTTTTTGGTATAATTTCCCTTAAAGTAAAGAGAAAGAACACATATGAAATGATCAACCAAAAATTCTACACCACCTTAAAAGTTGAAACATTAATCTCAAATGGGCCAAATCAAAGTTTATTATAACGAATTAGTTTCTCTTGAGGTATACATACATACATATATATATAATCAGCAACAAAAAGATAGACACACACCTGAATTTATCAATAATTATTGTTCAAATAGATAGAATTTTTGCTAAATAAGAACTTATAGAGATAGTTTGTTACATCCCAAACTACCCCCTAGGTGTGACATGGCGTATAGGACCCCGAGAGGCCCAACACAAGCCACTTAGCATACATGTACATATGGTAAAGACAAAAAAATAGAGAAAAGATAGATAATTTCATAAAAGTAAAGAGTTTACTAGAGAAAATCTTGACTATGTCTCAAAAGCCAACTAATACAAAGAATGATCGGGACGTAACCTGAAAATCATATACAAGTCTGAAACTGAAAGTAAAGGAAAGCAATAAAGTCTCTTCGTCCCCGAAGCATGAGGACTCACCAAGGCTGATACCTCGAACTCTGAAAACAACTAACCATGAGAGTGCGAAGGATGACTGTCTGACCCTATATTATAAGAGAATGTAGGCACAAGTATGCATTAGTACATGGAATGTACTATGTATGAAGTAAATGCATATAATCACATAAATCATGCCAATGAGATGCTTTCATAAAGGAAATCATGCTAGTGAGATATCATCATGAACATGCAATGACCAAACTAAATCATGTGACAAAGGGTTAGAAACTCAATGCATAAACATGGTTAATGCAAGCTAGTCATGTCATAAGTCTTGTCTCGTGAGATACTTCTAGTACCCTAGTTCATTATTATGGAATTTTTACGTTTAACCGACATAGACCATGTGAGCTATAACATGGAATCCAGTGTCTGCCCCACACCGAAAAGGGGAGTGATGTCTACCCCACATCACTAGAAGGGGTGTCTTACTTGCCAAGGTAAGGACCATAAATCTGTAGCTTACGTGGATCCACTAGCTATGTGTCTATCTGAGACAAAACCTACGAGGCACGTAGTTATGGGACTTAGGGATTTCTATTAAAGGTCCACGGATGCTAAACGGAAACCTTCACCAAAAGCCCGCTCTGTGCTAAGTAAAATCCTAAGGAATAGTCAATTAAGCTTATTCATATTTTAACCAAGGAAGAGGTACATCTAGGGTTACCAAATCCAAGTTAAGATCATATCAAGACGTTTCAACTACCATGGGCTTGCCCAAGCTTACGTCATTAGAATAGCTCCTAATCGATTCATAGGTGAGAAAGCCTTTCAACCATATGAACCCTAATTTATGTGAGAAAACCTTTCACATTCATATGCTTAACTTATTGTGAATAAAACCTTTTCACAACTCATGGATGCCATTCTCTATATGCACCCTAGCAATTATAAGCATAACTCTCATGAAACATGCATCTCTTATGCAAGCTATTTATATACATTCATCTCTTATGCAAGCTACTCACATGTTCATAAATCATGATGTAGTATGGGTACATGTCAATTCATCTTAGAATCGTGCAATAGACTAGAATCATGCATATTTTCATCAATTTCATAAGTTCATAAATGCATGGATCATACTTCATCATGAATTTATAACTAGGAATCATGGCTCATGCATGGGTTCATATAATTTCTACTCAAATCATATAAATCACGCTAGATAGTGCACTAGATTACTTTATCGCACTAGATTACTTTATCGCACTAGATCGAGCACTAGAAATCATAAAATCAACAATTGGAATCATAATTGAAGAACCCATAAGAATTGATCAAAACTTTAACTCAATTTGGGGAATTAAACCTTGAAAATTGAAGAAAACTAGGGACTCATTGGAGGAAAGGTCTCCAATGGTGAATGCTAACATACCTCCACAAAGCATACAAGAAATTTCTAGAAAATCGATGACCTTCAATGGAGGATCCTAGCCCTTCTTCTTCTTCCTTGAGAATAGAGAGACCTTTCTAGAGAGAGAATTATTTGGGAAGTTGAGGATTTGAGAATGTAATTAATGAAGGAATAATTTGGGAAGAAAGACTTATATAGTGGGTAATTTTAGGGGCAAAGTCATAATTAAAAAGACTTAAAAGAATTGGGAAAAGACATAAAAACCCTTGGAAAATAACTGCTGGACGAAGCCTACGGTCCCAACCTACGGTTCGTAGGTCTTCCTACGGACCGTCCTGTTGGACCGTACAAAACTATAGAAAACCCAAAATTCAAGACACTTTCTACGACTTCGATCTACGGCCCGTAGACCATTCTACGGTCCGTAGGTCCAACCCGTAGAACACAACTTGACCTCAGATACTTGACTAAGTCTGGAACACTTTGACGGAACCTTTCTATGATCGTGGAAAGACCTACGTTCCGTCCTGTCAGCCCGTAGACTCAACTGTAGAAACTTGATTTCCAAAACATTTTACCCTCTCTCTATGGATGCATTCTACGGTCCGTCAACTGATCTACGACCCGTAGATAGCGTCCGTAGAAAGTGACTCTTGGCCAAAACTGAAAAATTTTCTCTTTCGAAAACTGAGGTGTTACATATTTATTGAATATCTTTCTTACGGATGGACAGAGTTACCCAAGCTTGTCCAGACATCATAATTATGAAATACATAAATTAAAGGAGTGTTAGAGGTTTTAACACTTTAAAATAAATAGAGTAGTGTTCGGAGTGTTCAATTTAGATTCTTTGAACATGTTTCAATTTACTAACAGAAAGAATACACCCAGAAGAGTAAATAACATCTTCTATATCATTAAGTGCCTTGATTAAGAGAAATCTTGACAATTTACTCAAAATATTGTCATTTCCCTTCATCAAAAGTGTGGTACTAAAGTTCTGGATTTGATCGTCAAACAATGTATCAACTATATTTATCACCCAATTATTAGTTACTTCAATTTTATCTCCATTGGACAATAATAATCAATATGCTGTTGTTTGTTGGGTGTTTTTTTTCCTAATTACTTCGAACGCAGTTTTTTTCTCCCATGTCTTAAAATATTTTTACTCTATGCTTGCCCCATATTCAGATATTGTGTTGCTATTTCTCTACTAAGGATGTTTGCTTATACCTTGTTCAACTACTAATACCTCAATGTATATGTTAGGCTATTAACGAATAGGGATTAAAAATTAGTTTATTTTTATTAGAACATTTTATTTCAAAGTCAACTTATTGATTCGTTAAAATTTTATGTTGAAATAGTTATACATCAATTCATATTGCACTATGGTTCGGTTTTTCTTTTTTTGCTGCAAAGATAAAGATGATATTATCGTGCAACTTTAAAAGGATAAATAACTCGAGAGATTAATTTTGTCCATCAAGGATTATGCTCTAGCTACAATAGGTTGTCTTTTTTGTTCTAAAATATCTCCTTTCATGTCCAAAATAAGACATAATAGATTGTGTCTAATGGTATAAGATTAAAGCACAAAACAATAAACTTTAATAGAATATGTATACAAATTAACCGTCTTCTAATTAACAAAAAGAGAAGCAGAATGAACTGCTTGTCGTTTATTTACAATGGAAGGAAGAAAACTGGTATAGTACCGTTGGCTTTCATAATACAATGGTATGGTATTATGAAAGATAAGCATGTTAGCTAAAAGAAGAAGAGAACTTGATTTTGCTGATTATGATTTAGCTCTGTGTACATGATGATATTCACCCCCTCCCTCATTATTCATTTTATTCTTCTGGTAATCTTAATTCCATGCAACAAAAGAAGCTTAATGAGCACTTTGATAGCAACTAGATCCTTGTTCATTGCCAAAACCACAGGGAAATATGATCTTCACTTAAGATGGATCAAGAGTCTGTTAACTTCTAAATTTCCTGTGTTTTCTTTATGGACTTGCAGAACAAGATTTGTAAAATTTGCGATGATATAGATTTTCTAGAAGCAATTATTGCATGCTATCAGTGTAAAAATGTTGACGGGCATTAGTAAATTCTCTCTCTCTCTCTCTTTTAGCATGAAAGAGTGGACAATCAGTTAGGAAAGCTGAAAGTCATGACTCTCTGATCCGTACTTGCTTCATGACCTTGTTCCATATCTATATGTTCTTTGTAAATATTAAACATATAGTGTGTATTTTTTATGTACACATAGTCCTCTTCCCGTTTTAAAAAATTCTACTTTTCTCTTCCTTTCAGGCATTCTGTGCTGGGGTATTACGTAGGTGCACAAAAGGATTGGTGTTGTCAAAAATGTGATATTGGCAAGGGGGTAATTTCTTCATCATGTTGACTGGAAAATGAGTACTCATAGGGATCCAAGTTACAAGCCTGCAAAGATTTGTCAGAGTACTATGCCACCAAAGAAATGTATGAAGTTTCTAGGTGGGCATTGTATTAACTAGGAAAAGGAGGTAAAGACTGGGAAAACATGAAATATAGATGTCCGCTGAAAAAGACTATCTCTTCAAGAGTTGTGTCAGCCAAATTCATGGCGACTTTGACTCAATGAAATTTAAGCTAGCCTAGAACTCAAATTTTAAATTATTTTCCTGAGAAGAGTATAATGCAGCATTCTTTAGGATCAGCAGGATATAAGAAACCTCGCAATGAAGGCCATCATGGCTAGAACACATGGGCGCACCCGGTATATCTAAAGAACATTGTACTGTGCTCTTTTCACGAAAATAATTTGAAATTTGAGCTCTAGACTTGCTAATATTCCCCCGAGTCACGGTTGCCATGAATTTGGTTGACACAACACTTGAGGTGACAATATTTATCAGTGGATATCCATATTTTTTGATGCCCGATGACAGAACAAGTGCTTCTTCAATAGGTAGATATCTCGTTTTCCCAGTTTGTACCTCCTTTTCCCAATTTAGACAATGCCCATCTGGAAACATACTATGTTTCTTTGGTTGCACAATACACTGACAAATATTTGTAGAGGCATGTAACTTGGATCCCTCAGAATGCTCATTTTCTAGTCGACGTGATGAAGAGATTACCCTCTTGCCAATTTCACCTTTTTCAAAAAACCAACCCACAGGTGCATCTTCACAATAGCCCAACATGCAATATCTACAACGAATTAAAAAGAAGATTGTTTAAAACAAGAAGAGGACTATGTATGCATAAAAGATACATGCAGTAATTAAGAGAATTAATTGCCACAACATACTAATGAAAGAATCAATGTATCCTTTAGATAGAGCCCAATATCCAATACCATTAGGATCCGGCAGTGAAGAATGCCAGAAATATTAGATAACTCGAAGAGGTCCTTATTCTCCCTAAGAGGTAATATCACTTCCATTTACACTTTTAGTTCTATTCCACTATTCAGCTCTAGTTAAGATTCCGAAAAAGGGAAGAAAAACTGATAATATAACTAGCAATCTCCTTCAAGAGGAACAACCTCTTGTGTGGAAAGATCGACTTCTCTCTTATTAATGGCAAATAAACCAAAAAAGAAGGGGTTTGGGACTAGGACAATGTTTGAGGTTACAAAGAACATATAGATATGACACAAGGTGATAAAGCAAGTATGGATTAGAGAATATAATCACGGCTTTCAGCTTGCATGACTGCCCTTTCATGCTAAACATCAAGAGGGACATAGAGAACTTACTCCGCATGTCAGCATTTTTACGTTGATAGCAGGTAATATTTGCTTCTTGAAAAACTCTATCACCGCAAATATCACAATTTTTTTCTGCATGTTCATAAGAACAGAAATTCAAAAGCTAAAAAACTGTTGATCCAACTTAAGTGAAGCTCATATTATCTTCTGGTTTTGGCAATGAACAAGGATCTAGATGCTATCAAAGTGCTTCACTTATCTACTTTTGTTTCACATAATCAAGATTACCATATGATCAGATTATTGAACGAGGAAACAAAATGTCAAAAGTTACACAAAGGTAAATCATAATCAGCAAAATCATATTTTTATCTTCATTTAGCTCGCATGCTTATATAAGTAATAAATCCCCCTTTTGCAGCAGATGCCAGTGCATTCCAAGTATTATCCAAACAAATTATTTTCCTAGAATATTCTTTGGTTATATCTCATCCAGACATAAACAACTCCAGTACTCCTCCTGAAGAAGAACTTTATGGAGGTAAAGGACAGTAAAAGCCAGTGGTACAATACCAGTTTTTTCCTGCCATTGTAAATAAAATCAGTGTTGCTAATATAGTTGTGGGATAGTGATATACATTATAGATCACTATAGCTGATATATTATTTGACTATCAAATCCAGAACTTAGCACCACACTATTGATGAAGGGAAAGAACAATATTTTGAGTAAATTGTGAAGGTTTTCTCCTAATCTAGTCCCTTAATGATATGGAAATTGTATTGAATTCAAGCTTCTTATAAAAGGAAAACATACTATGGTTTGTTGACAACCACGTATATAATTGATAGGCTACACAGATATTTAAGAAGTTACCTGTTCATTCTTCTCTTAATCGTGCAATTAAGCTTAAAGCAATAAGTTCCAATTCCTATTGAATTCCATATATGTCGAATGATTAAGCGATGAGCAAGAATTGCAAGGCTCGATTGATGACACCACACATTGGGTAAGATTATGAAGTGTTTGTTAGTAAAGAATGAGACTCCATGATGAAATTTAAAGTGTAGTGAGTGTCATGTTGTTAGGGAGGAGGCAATTTTAGAATGGCTTATAGAAAGACAAAAAATATCTTATGCAATCTTACCCTACATTTCTATAAGAGGTTGTTTTTACCACTCAAACCCCCAACCTCCTCGTCACGTGGAAGAAACTTTACTAATCACGCCAAGGAATCTGTTACGTTACTAGAACAAGTAATTAGATTATATACACATAACAAAAACTTTATTATTTTTCATTTATAAGGACGCAGTACCTTCTTTGTACTCTAATCATATTTAATAATATTAGTATCTTCTACAGATAACAAAGAATCGGTATTTAGAAAGCATGAAGGCAATAGATATGAAGGTTAGTGAATTTAAAACATATTCAAGTTAACACTTAGGAGTATTTATCATGGCAACTACTAATCAATGCCAGTGAAACTTTCTATCTCTATAGATATTCACTAATACCCTGATGTTCCATATTATCCTTCATTTTGAGTGTTGAACACTCCTTTATTATTTTTATTATCAGCATATTTACATCCTAAAGACCTCAAATGGTAGATAAATACCATAAAGACTATGCAAGCAGAGTAGAAAGAAGAGAATAGTGATGGGAAAAGTTTGAGCCAAAATTCTTCCCTCAAAGCTCAACATTATTTTGTAGCTAAAGTTACACATTTGATGGATAAAAATGAATATCACTTTCACACATACCTATGCACAAAAAGAAAGAGTACTCGAGGGTTCTTTCAAAACGTCTTTTGCGTGCCATTTCCATGATGGACATCCCAATCAACAATCAAAATTTTCTTAATCACACACATAGTTGGTTGTATGGAACTGTTGGTTTCTATTGCATAACTCAAATTCATATGCCTGTCACTAGTATAATTGATTGTTGTTTGCACCTGCCGGTCTTATGGGGGGATTGCTGAGTTATGTTTGTTGTTGTGTAAATTTCGGGCTTATGGGGGTCCTGCTAGGTTATTGTTTGACTATATAATCATGTATCTTGTGTAGATTTGATAGTTAACTATATAAATGGTTTGGACTTACCTCTCTATTGGTGCTTCTGGTTTTGGCTGAGTAGGATTGGCCTCTTTGCCATTGTGAGGTGTGGTGGTGGTTACCGATGTTGTATCTTCAGTTGGTTGGCTTCCATAGTGGACCCTTGTAGTGGATAGGTTGTTGGGCTAGCACCTCCAAGTATGTTCCCTTGTCTCTATTTCTTGCTCATTTTATTCTTCTCCTTTGTCTCTGTTTACTTTTATTGTGCAATATCTCTTCTTTAGCTTCTTGTACTATACTTTCTTTACTTACCTATTATTTATGCTTGCTTTATCTTTGGAGCTCAGCCGGCCAATGCCTACTGAGTACCTCTTGTTGATATTCATACTACACTTCTACACCCTGCAGATCATAATACAACTTATTTCCATTGAGGAATGCCTCGTGTGGAGCAACTTTTGGATTCTGAGAGTGCGGTGAACACTTGACGTTTGGAGTTGCCAATATCCCTCTGTTTTACTAGTATTAGTATTTATTTTACATTCAGTAACAATTCTATATATATTTTTATTTGTCCTTATACTCCTATTTTGATTAGAAGCTCGACTACCGACTGATACCAGATCTTGGGGATATTTTGTATATTTATATTGTTGTCTATATCTTTCCTTTATTTCTTTGTTGTCTCTCCTCCCTTTATTTCGATTTTTAATCCCTGCTTCCCTTATGTTTCTCTTCCATGTGATAGATTGTTGCTTTTGGTTCCAGGCTATAAAGTTGGGTTACCTATTGGAGGATGTTAGTATGTTCCATCATGACCTAAGATTTCATGTAACAACCCTCTAGGTCATTTCCTCTATTTTCCAATCTCTCCAGCATTTAGAGCTTTTGTATACCGATCCCAAGTCATTTATGACTTACTGGAATTGACAGTTTGGTCATCAGGTCGTTCATTTGAGTTTGGAGCGAGTTTTTCTCTTTTTGGAAGTTCTTAAGTGAAAGAGGTGACTTCCATGTCGGGTGTGATTTCCGTCAGTTCTATCAGCTACGAAAGGGCCATTTTGGGATAGTGGCATGGTTAGTTTGTGCCTCGAGGCTTTTGGTGTGAGTTTGTGTCATTAGGTATTTTAACTTTGAAGTTTTAGCCAAAGTTTGACTTCGGTCAACATTCTTCGTAGACGTGCTCTGATGAAAATTCTGTCTGTGCGGTTAATTCCAGAATACTGAGTTAGTTCTAGAATGACATGTCATGTGAATCCTGAGGCTTCCAGGTTCGTTCTGAGCCTTCTTGTGGAATTTAGCTTAAAGCGGAGCTTGGGTATGAGACCCACTTTTCATTGAGATGACCTCGGATGGAAGTTTCGATGCTTCCATTGACTCTGGAATGTCGAACTTAGTAGGTTTTCTTACCTAGTTTATTTTTATTAGGTCCCGAACGAATTTCGAGGGTCCATTCAGAGACTTCAAAAAATAGCAAAATTTGTTGTTGCTGGAGCAGACTTTTAGTGATGGAGATTAGGCTTTGACCGACCAGAAATGCCTTTTAGGATCTAGATTACTGGTATTTAAATTCTAAATTTTAGCTTAAGCCCTCATTTTCTAAATTCGATTTCTTGAGCTAGGAAGCTCTGATTAAGGCGATTTTAGTTGCGTTGGGTCGTGTTTTGGCGTGGCTACATGTTGGAGTGATTGGGGAAGCTTTTAAATAGTTGTTTTGAGGTAATTTGCTGCCCCACAAGGGCTGCCTGAGCTTGATTTTGTAGCTTTAATGAAGATTTTATTGCATGAGATGTTTTAGCCCATTTTCGAGCTCGGATTGTGCCCGTTTTCGGGGAAAAAGCTCCTTGAGCTATTTAGGACCTTTTGACAGAGTCAATTTTAAAATTCTCAGTGCTTGTTCCATATTTCCATTTTGACTTGATTTTTGGTCCATCTCCAATTATTACAATTTTGGTGTCTAAACATCTGTATTTATGTTGTGATCATTAATTTGTTAGTGTGGTAGTGTTCAAAAGTGTTTCAGAAGTGGATAGCTCTTGTGTAATGGATTCAGAGCATGTGCAATTGGCTTCGAGGTAGGCTTCAATTTTCTTTCTTGATTGGGTAGCTTAGATAATGTTTAGTACGAATTTCATGTGATTTAGGATTGTATTATTTTGGGTATTAGCCCTCCTTATGTTGTTCTATCTCTTTTTGATTCTTGTAGGAGCGTTGGGCTTTCTATGGATGAAAAGATCCTTAGTTTAGACTTGTAGCATTGCTTGTAGTATGACTTAGCATGTCTTGTTAGGATTGATACTTATGGCCTTAGGGTAGGGTTGAGCTTAGATGCATGAGAATGTGTTTTATCACCCTTGTAGCTGTGAGTTGCTCCCTATAGGGCTTGTATTGGGTTGTTCATCTTATGTTAATTCTTGAGACCTTAGTGGGTCGTCGTAGCGGTAGGTTGGCATTATCTATGCTCGATTGTGGGTTGGAGTAGTTTGAAAAAGATAAGACATCATTCCTTAAGTTATTTCTCTCCCTTTTTTGATTCGTAAGCTCTTCTTGACTCCTTCGCTATTTGATTAGCGGTAGGCTTGTGTCGATTTATTGAGCTATTCTTATATTATTGGGCCCGAGGTCATGATCGAGCACCAGTTGGATTCGAGGTTAGTACTCTCTGCCTTGGTAGTGTGGTAGGGCTAGTATTATATCTCTAATTGTGTGTTTGAATATTGGTGATGGCATGCATTGCATTGGTTGTTTATTCTCACGTGTTTTGTGATATGATCCTCGTTCATGCATTAGTGCATCATTATCATTCATGGAGAAGGATTGTTTCACTTGGTTACTATTCTAAATTTGTTTTAACGGGAGTTGAACCACCTGGATCATTTGATATACTAATTTTTGAGATTTATGAGGCATCGAGGACGTGTTCCTTTCCTACTTGAAACATTACAGGCATCTCGGATGTGCTCAGTTTTTACTTGACTAGCTGGCGTGTTGACGCCCTTTCCTGCATTATTTTGGCTACTCATTCCTCAAGTACAACGACGAAGATGACTTTTTATAATACTTGGTTCGGTCCCAAGAGGTGTATATGGACTTCTCGCTTTACCTATGGGTCCCTTTAGTCGTGAGTACTATTATAACGAGAGACGGAGCTTCATGGGTCCTACCTCGTCTACACAGTGGGGGGTAGGTGTATACACTTGGTTACTAATGGTTCTACTGCATATCGTGCATTCATATGCATAGCCTATCACCAGTAGAGTATATTTATATTGTTGTCTATCTCTTTCCTTTATTTCCTTGGTGTCTGTCCTCCTTTTTATTTTTATTTTGTTCCCTTCTTCCCATATGTTTCTCTTCCACGTGATAGACCATTCCTTCTGGTTTCGGTCTATGAGGTTGACTTAGCTACTAGAGGGTGTTAGTATGTGTCATCATGAGCTGAGATTTCGGATCGTGACATGTTACAATTTTAAAGCAATAGTGGGGAATGGGCTTTGTACCAGAAGTGGGATTTTCTATAAGGAAGGCCCATTGTTTAAATGGAGACGTCAAAGATGAATGGTTTCGTCTATTTTGCCAATCACTTTGGATTGATTTTCTCTCTTTCAGTCAGTACTCCTCAATGGCTTCTGATTTTATAAGGTCTCCGGATGGACGCTGGGTACCATCAGGACTTCCCAGATCATATTTGTAATATCTTGAACAAGATTCTTTCTTCAGGAATTGCTCAAAGGTATATTTTCATTTTCATTTTCATTCTGCTTAATCACTCACAACAATTGATTTTTTTTCCAGATGTATTGTTATGGATAGAAATGAAGCGGAGGTTGAACATATAGTTCAGTACATACAAAAAAGCATAAAATTTAATTAGAAGTATTAGTTCAAAGAAAAAAGAGTTGAGGATAGATTGTTGGGAAGTATAATTCTGTATATTTCAATGAAGGTTCTTCAGAAGAAACTTACATTTCTGTTGGTTCTTTGATTGAGGTAACTACTACCTCTTTTTAAAGTCAATCAAGTCATTCAATGAAAGGAGTAGTAAATAGGATTAATTACCTCAATTACAGAACCAATTGAAATATAAGTTTCTTCCAAAGAACCTTCATTGAAATATACAGAATTATACTTCCCAGAATTCTCTATTCTCAACTCTTTTTTTTGAACTAATACTTCTAAGTAAATCATTATACTTTTTTGTATCTACCAAAGCTATATGTTCATCCTCTGCTTCGTTTCCATCCATAACAATACTTCTGGAAAAAAATTGATTGTTGTGAATGCTTCTATCGAAGGCAAAAGAAAATGAAAATATACCTCTAAGCCATTCCCGAAGAATGAAGCTTGTTCTAGATATTACAAATATGATCTGAGAACTCCGGATGGTACCCAACGTCCATCTCGAGACCTTATAAAATCAGAATCCATTGAAGAGTACTGATTGAAAGAGAGAAAATCAATCCAAAGTGATTGGCAAAATAGACGAAACCATTAATCTTTGACATCTCCATTTAAACAATGGGCCCTCGTTAGAGGAAATCCCACTTCTGATACAAAGCCCACTCCCCACTATTGTTTTTATAATTGAAACATGTCACAATCTAAAATCTCAGGTCATAATGACACATACTAACATGCTCTAGTAACTAAGTCAACCCCATAGACCGAAACTAGAAGGGACATACTATCTCGTGGAAGAGAAACATATGGGAAAAGGGGAAAAAATCAAAACAAAAGGGAGGAGAGACACCAAGGAAATAAAGGAAAGAGATAGACAACAATATAAATATACAAAACGTCCCCAAGATGTGGCATTAGTCGGTAGTCAGTTTCTAATCAAAATAGGAGTACAAGGAAAATACAAATATATACAAAACCGTCTCTTAATGAAAAATAAAGACTAGTCCTAGGAAAAATTGAGGGAGATTGGCAAGTCCGAACTTTAGGAGCTCACCTAGTCTCCGGATCCAAAAGTTGCTCCACTCGAGGCATACCTCAAAGGAGAGAACCTGTACTATGATGTGCAGGGTGTAGAAGCGTAGTATGAGTACCGACAAGTGGTACTCAGTAGACATAGTCTGACTAAGCTCCAAAGATAAATCAAGTATAGATTATAGATAAGTAAAGAAAGTACCATACTAGTAGCTAACGAAGAGATATCGCACAATTAAAGTAAACCGAGACAAGGGAGTAGAATAAAATGAGCAAGAGACCAAATCAAGGGAATTTACATGAAGGTGCTAGCCCAAAAACCTAACCACTACGAGCGTCCAGTACAGAAGCCAACCAACTGGAAATACAACATCGGTAACCACCGCTACACCTCACAACAGCCAAGAGGCCAATCCAACTCAGCCAAAACCCGAAGCACCAATATAGAGACAAGTCCAAACCATTTGTATAGCTAATTATCAAATTGACATAAGATACATAATTATATACTCAAACAATAACCTAACTGAACCCCCATAAGCCCGAAAGGTACACAACAAGACACATAACCCAGCCAACCCCATATAAGAACGGTGGGTGCAAATAGCAATCAATTATACTGGTGATCGAAAATGCATATGAATGTTAGTTATGCAATAGAAACCAATGGTTCCATACAACCAAGGATACACACCTATTTAAGCTCAGTTGAAACTTCCCACAGAATTTTCCAAAATCATCATCTTTAGAATATAACTCCTTCAAACTCTCAAAATCCATCTATCTAGAAGTCAGGGTATACATGAATGCATATCTTCTATGTAAAGCCGCTGCGACAATATTCACTTTGCCTTGCTTATAATAAATCACATAATGAAAAGACTCAATAAATTATATCCATTTGGCATGCCTTTAATTAATCTTATTTTGAATTCTAATATGCTTTAGAGCATCATGATCGGTCCTAATCACAAATTCCTTATGCAAAAACTAATGTTGCCAATTTGCTAAAGTTCTCACTATGCATAAAGTTCCTTATCATAGGCAGAATATTGCAATTGATCTCCTCTTAGCTTTTCATTAAAGTAATCTTTGGATTTCCCTTGTTGCATCAAGACCGAACCAATGCCTACTCCACTAGCATCACACTCAATTTCAAACATCTTCTCAAAATTGGGAAGTTGAAGTAAAGGAGTGGAACAAAGTTTCTCCTTTAAGATCCTAAAGGCTCCTCTTTTTTTATACCCCAAATGAAAGGCTTATCATTCTTGATGACCTTAGTTAGAGGAGTGGCTAGAGAACTAAAGCCCCTCACAAACCTCCCATAAGAACTTGGCAACCAGGGAAGATTCTAACATCACTAATGGACTTAGGCGTTGGCCAACTCCTAATAGCCTCTACCTTCTCATCATTCACCTCAACTCTTCTTTAGCTTAACAGAAAGCCAAGGAAAAACAACATGATCAACTAAAGAAGAACACACTTTTTAAAATTCACATACAATTTTTCATTTCTCAACACATCAAAGATCAACCTCAAATGTTTCACATGATCATCAAAGCACTTTTTATGAATTAAAATATCATCAAAATAAACCACAACAAAATCATTTATAAATAATTTAAGTGCATGATTCATTAATCGCATAAAAGAACTTGGTGCATTGGTTAACCCAAGGCATCACCATCCACTCATAAAATCCAAATTTAGCTTTGAAAGTAGTTTTCCATTCATCTCCAAATTTCATTTGAATTTGATGGTATCCGCTTCTCAAATCTATTTTAGAGAATAAGGTAGAACCACACCATTCATCTAGCATATCATCAAGTCTAGGAATGGGGTGTCGATAGTTTACCATAATTCTATTAATGTCATAACAATCTACACACATCCTCTATGTACCATCCTTCTTAGCTACTAGAATCATAGGCACCACACATAGACTTAATCTTTCTCTTACCAATCATTTTTCCAAAAGTTCCTCAACTTGTCTTTGCAATTATTTAGTGTCTTGAGGGTTTCTTCTATAAACGACCTTGTTGGGTTGTTGAGAACATGTCATAAAGTCAATTTGATGCTCTATTCCCCCCCCCCCCAAAGAAGGCAGTCAACAAGGCATTTCTTTTAGAAATAGATCTTCATAACCTTGCAACAAAGAAGAAACAACACTTGGCAAAGATAATGTAATATCTCGGATTTGAAAAAGGCTAAAAAGGGAAAATGGAAAAAACATCCACGGACCCAAATTGAACTATGGACCCTTCACGGCACCCTAGACGGGTCGTGAAGGGGACCACGGCTCGTTAAGGGGCTCGTGAACCCCTTTCTAGGATTTGCCCATGCAGGGGTCACCGTGAGACGACTCGTGGTGGACTTGACAGCCCATCTAGTGGGTCATACAACTCACCTAGTTGGTGGGGTGTGACCTAAGGTCACTGGAAAAGGGCCACGGATGTCTAAACGGCTCATGAAGCTTCACACGGACCGTGAAGTCATCCGTGAAGGAAACTTATCAGGTTTTGAGTTTTGGGTCCATTTCAATCGACCATATCTTTTATCACAATATGAATTAGGTGGCTCATGATCTATCACATTAAAGGTCTTTGAGTCCTCTTTCCAACGCCGCCAAGTTTTCCCCATATGAAGTTCGGTGTAAAAGGTTATGCCTGTTTTAGTGGAGCCCTATTGGGTAGGAGAAGCTTCACGACCAGTTTGACAGCCCTTGAAGTGCTTCACGGCCCGTGAAGCCTGTCTTGAAGTCACTTCATCAGCTTTTAAGTCAGGGTCATTTTGGTCTTTTCCCGTATGCGTTGGGCACTTAAACTACGTCGTTTGATGCCTAAGCTGCGTCATTTTACCTAGTCTAAGCCTAATAACCTAGTCAGACACTACCTAGAACCCTCATTCTCCAAATTCATCCAACTTAGAAAGAAAAGCAGAGAAAGAAGAGATAGTTTCTCCCAAGAACAAGTAGTGGTGTTCTTCAAAGTTCAGCTCCGAAATCCAGCTGATTTCTCTGGAGTTTTCGTCACCAGGCATGTGGGATTTTACTAGTTGGTTCCTTTCACCCATTAGGTCCCTAGAATTCAGTCAGTTATTCAATATCTCATAAATTGTTTAGACCTAGGGTTTCCATAATCTTGGATATTCATTGTGATTTTAGCTATTATAGTTTCCATGATCTAAATACCATGTTTTCTTGGAAAATTTGCATAGTCCCATGTATAGAACTCAGAATCCTAGCCTGTATTAATTATCAATATTTCATGAATTATACTCGCTAGATAGATCAGTCAGAAAATCATGCTTCAGAATTTGAAAGCCATATCTTTCATTATATTTATGTTGCATTCCCAATTAGCATGTCAGTATTTTGAGCTACTCAGTATTTCAGTTGCATTTTAGCTATTACATATTCAGTTAGGGGTAGACTTAGCACCGAGTTGGACTAGGGTTCAGCATGCCCTCAAAGTCCAAGAACTACGTGCAAACGTAGGTTCAGAAGTCCCCTCTGTTGGGCATCAATTTTTAGTGATCACGCCAACAGTCATGCCTTTATACCCTGGCAAGGTATATTGGGTCCTCTCGATGGGGCGTATACATCTTACTCCACGTTTAGCTCACGTGGTTTATGTCGATTAGCAGTAGCTCCCACAGTCATGCTCTTATTGTATTGTCCATGTTATCAACATTTAATTCAGTATACAATTCAGCACGTTAACTTCATGATTAGTACTTGGTCATTGCATCTAGTCCAGTTTTCAGTTATACTTCAGTACAACCTATTTCCATGTTCAATTTTTATTATTTAGTTATATTGTTTAGATTAGTACCTATATCCCGCATTCTTAGTACATTCAAATTACTGACACATACTTTTCTCTATATCGTTTCATGATGTAGGTTCAGGCGCTCAGCATTCAAACTACGCTCATCTCGACTTCTAGTTCTTATTCAGTAGCTTCAGGGATGAGTCCTTATAGACCGAGGATGATTGACATACTTTACTTTTCAATCTTTATTTTCCAGTTCAGACTATAGAGTTCGCTGGGGGCTTGTCCCAAGAACTCATCATCATCAGTATTAGAGGCTTTCAGACATAGACTCAGTATTCAGTTGTTTTGGGTTGTTTCCCATAAATGTTTAGTTAAATTCTCACATGAAGTTTCTTTTAGTATTATTTACTTTTACAGTTATATTTTTGCTTATTTAGTTATATTTCAATATGCTTGTGATATGCCATACTTAGGGTTAGCTTGATTTCACTCGTGACACAAAGCACCGTGTTGCGCCTAGAGGGTAGCCTCGGGACATGACAAACTTGGTATCAGAGCATCAGGTGCAAGAGTCTTAGGGTGCCTGAAAGCCAGACTAAGTAGAGTATCTTTCATGAGTGTGAAGCTCGCCACACCTATGAGAGGGAGGCTACTAGGTGTTCTAAGAAATTTTCCCTTCGTTTGCTATTCCTATCATGTGTGAAGTGTGATTCAACTTCTCCTTTCTAATCCATTGTTATGCATTTAAGATCATGCCTCCTCGTAGAGCTAATGCACGAATGCTAATGCACGGAATGCTCACGCAGTTCCTCCAGTCCCGAACCATGAGGTTACGAATGCAGAGTTTTGTACTACGATCCAGATGTTGGCTCAGGCCGTAGCCAACTAGAACAATTAGCAAGCCTCAGTTCCTGCAAACCCCACTAGTGGATTAGCTGTAGTCAGGGTTCGAGACTTTGTTCGTATGAATTCGCCAGAGTTTCTAGGGTCGAAGGTTGGTGAGGACCCGCATAACTTCATTGATGAGGTCAAGAAGATTCTTGAGGTAATGCAAGTGACTGGTGCTGACAAAGTTGAGCTAGCATCCTACAAACTTAAGGATGTGACTCATACCTGGTTCATGCAGTGGAAGAACAACATGGGTGCGGATGGAGCTCCTGTGATGTGGGATTATTTTACTGGAGCGTTTCTGGACAGGTTCTTTCTGAGAGAGTTGAGGGAGGCTAAGGCTCATGAGTATATGAAATTGAGGCAAGGTTCGATGTCAGTCCAAGAATATGGGTTAAAATTCACGCATCTCTCTAGGTATGCTCCACAAATGGTGGCTGATCTGAGGGCACCAATGAACAGGTTCTTGTTTTGAGTATCCGATCTGGTAAAGACCGAGTGCAGGAATGCTATGCTATTAGGGGATATGGATATCTCCAGACTAATGACCCTCGCTCAGCAGGTTTAGGGAGATAAGCTCAAGGAAATGGCTAAGGATAACAAAAAGGCTAGAACAGGCAACTATGAATATTCTCAGCAGAGGTCGGGTGGTGGAAGTCATTCACAGTTTCAGCAGAGGTCTACAACCCCAGCACCTTCCTCAGCTAGCACTCCATCTCCCAGGTTTCGACATTTTCAATAAGGGAGGGCATCAGGCTCTAAGTTGCACGGGAATGCTTCAGGTAACCAGACTTTTCCATCTTGCCCAAAGTGTGGCAAGAACCATCTAGGTTAGTACCTTGCTGGCAGAGAGGAATGTTTTGGGTGTGGTCAGTCTGGTCATAGGTTGAAAGAGTGCCCTTCTGCCAGGCAAGGACAAGGAGGTAACAGGGCTCAGCCTACAACTTTAGCAGCGCCATCACCCCACTCAGCAGGGTGCTTCTTCTGGTGCAGGTGGTGGTCAGCGCCAGAAAAGGTTGTATGCCCTTTAGGCTGGCCAGGACCAGGAAGGTTCTCCTGATGTAGTCACTGGTACGTTACAAGTCTTCCATTTAGATGTGTTAGCATCGTTAGATCCATGGGCTACTCTTTCTTTTGTAACTCCTTATATAGCAGTAAACCTCAGTATCAGTCCAGAAATCTCCCAGAACCCTTCTCAGTCTCTACTCTAGTTGGTGACCCAGTTATAGCTAGATGGGTATACAGAAATTGCCCAGTCACAGTTTCTTAAAAAGTCACCTCAGCAGATCTTGTAGAGCTAGAAATGATAGACTTGATATCATCCTAGGCATGGATTGGTTACATTCCTGTTATGCCTCAGTCGATTGTAGAACCAGGGTCATTCGGTTTCAATTTCCAAATGAGCCAGTCTTAGAGTTGAAGGGTAGTAACTCAGTGCCTACAGGTCGATTTATCTCTTAACTTAAGGCTAGGAAAATGATTTCCAAAGGGTATATTTATCATCTTGTTCGGGTTAAGGACTCAAACTCTGAAACCCCAACTCTTGAGTCAGTCTAAGTGGTGAATGAGTTTTCAGAAGTATTTCTAGAAGATCTTCTCGGAGTTCCTCCCGAAAGGGAAATCGACTTCGGAATAGATCTCTTTCCAGAAACCCAGCCTATTTCAATTCCTCTTTATAGAATGGTTCCAGCTAAGCTTAAGGAATTGAAAGAGCAGTTGAAAGACCTTCTATATAAGGGCTTCATCAGATGCAGTAACTCTCCATGGGGTGCTCCAGTGTTGTTCGTGTGTAAGAGAGACGGTTCTCTCACGGTGTGCATTGATTATCGTCAATTGAACAAAGTCACAATCAAGAATAAATATCCCATCCCCAGGATTGATGACTTGTTTGACCAACTTAAGGGTGCTAGTTACTTTTCTAAGATAGACCTCAGATCTGGCTACCATCAGCTTAGATTCAGAGATAGTGACATCCCGAAGACAGCCTTTAGGACTCAGTATGGTCACTATGAATTTGTAGTTATGTCTTTTGGACTAACAAATTCTCCTGCAGCTTTCATGGACTTAATGGACAGGGTGTTCAAACATTATTTGGACTTGTTCGTCATCATCTTTATTAATGATGTCCTTGTTTATTCTCGGAACGAGGAAGAGCATGCTACTCATCTGAGATTTGTTCTGCAAACCCTCAAAGATCGCCAACTATTCGCTAAGTTCAGCAAATGTGAATTCTAGTTATAGTCGGTCGCTTTCCTTGGTCATGTGGTAACAAGCGACGGGATCCAAGTGGATTCTCAGAAAATTGAGGTAGTAAAGCACTGGCCCAGACCCACGTCTCCAACTGATATCAGAAGTTTCTTGGGTTTGGCCGGTTACTACCGGAGGTTTGTTGAAAGATTTTCATTCATAGCTGCCCCACTGACCAAGTTGACTCAGAAAAAATTCAAGTTTCAGTGGTCGAATGAGTGTGAGAAAAGCTTCTTAGAATTGACAACTAGGTTGACTACAGCTCCTATCTTGACTCTACCAGAGGGTTCAGAAGGTTATGTGGTTTATTGTGATGCATCCAGGGTCGGCCTAGGTTGTGTGTTAATGCAACAAGGTAAGGTCATAGCTTATGCTTCTAGAAAACTTAAGGTCCATGAGAAGAACTACCCGACTCATGACCTTGAGCTTGCAGCCGTAGTGTTCGCCCTAAAGATTTGGAGACACTACTTGTATGGTGTTCATGTTGATGTGTTCATAGATCATAAGAGCCTCCAGTATGTGTTCACCCAGAAAGAGTTGAATCTTCGTCAAAGGAGATTGCTCGAATTCCTCAAAGACTATGACATGAATGTGCCCTACCATCTGGGTAAGGCCAATGTAGTGGTTGACACCCTTAGAAGACTATCCATGGGTAGTGTGGCACATGTTGAGGAATAGAAGAAAGAATTAGCCAGAGATGTTCACCTGCTTGCTCACTTAGGAGTTTGCGTGATGGACACATCAGATAGTGGTGTGATAGTGCTGAATGGATCAAAATCTTCATTGGTAGCGGAGGTTAAGGAGAAAAAGATAGTGATCCTATATTGCTTCAGTTAAAAGGTACAGTTCATCAACAGAGAGTTGAGGTTTTCTCCCAAGGGGGAGATGGTGTGCTTCATTACAAGGGTCGCGTATGTGTTCCGAATATTGGTGAGTTGAGACAGTAGATCCTTACAGAAGCCCATAATTGCAGATATTCTATTCATTCGGGTGCCACTAAGATGTACCGTGATCTACGGGAAGTCTATTGATGGAACGACATGAAGAGAGACATCACAAATTTTGTAGCTAAGTGTCCCAACTATCAGCAAGTTAAGGTAGAACATCAAAAACTAGGAGTTGTGACTCAAGAGATTAGCATTCCTACTTGGAAGTGGGAAAGAGTAAATATGGATTTCATTACGGGTTTACCTCGTACTCACAGACAGCATGATTCCATATGGTGATAGTGGATAGAGTCACTAAGTCAGCTCACTTCTTGGCAGTCAAGACTACAAATTCAGCGGAGAACTATGCCAGACTTTACATCAACAAAATAGTCAGGTTGCATGGTGTTCCTTTGTCTATCATTTCAGATAGAGGTCCTCAGCTTACCTCTCATTTTTGGAGATCATTTCAGAAAGGTCTTGGTACTAAGGTAAATCTCAGTACAACATTTCATCCATAGACAGATGGTCAGGCAAAGCATACCATTCAGACCTTAGAGGACATATTGAGAGCTTGCGTGATCGATTTCAAGGGTAGTTGGGATTATCACTTACCTCTCATAGAGTTTGCCTATAATAACAGTTTCCATTCCAGTATTCAAATGGCCCCTTATGAGGCACTGTATGGGAGTAGATGCAGGTCTCCGGTTTGTTGGTTCAAAGTAGGTGAAGCAGCCTTGGTTGGGCCAAATTCGGTTCATGAGGCTATGGAGAAAGTTTAGCTCATTCGAGATAGACTAAAGACAGCTCAACGTCATCAGAAGTCCTATGCAGATGTGAGGAGAAGGAACTTAAAGTTTGAAATCGATGATTGGGTTTTCCTAAAGGTGTCTCCCATGAAAGGGGTGATGAGATTCGGCAAGAAAGGGAAGCTCAGTCCCAAATATGTAGGTCCTTACAAAATCCTAAAAAGGGTTGGTAATGTTGCTTATGAGTTAGAGTTGCCAACAAAACTAGCAACGGTACATCCAGTCTTTCACATTTCCTTGTTGAAAAAGTGTGTGGGTGATCTGGCATTGATAGTACCCTTAGAGAGTGTGGATGTGAAGGATAGCCTCAACTATGAAGAGGTTCCAGTTAAGATTCTTGACCGTCAGGTTCGTAGGTTGAGAAATAAGGAAGTCGCTTCAGAAAAGGTTTTGTGAAGGAATCAGTCCGTAGAGGGGGCTACTTGGGAAGAAGAAAAGCTATGAAGGCCAAGTATCCCCATCTTTTTCCCTCCGATTCAGTTTCAGCTAGAGATAATAGCTCCTCTCTAGTCTCTCAGTTTACTATTGTGTAATTCAGTCTCAGTATCTTGTTTCCCATAGTTATCCGTGCATTTCAGCTTAATTGCATGTTCATGGAACTCAGTTCAGTTTGATATCAGCTTCAAGTACTCAGTTGGTAGGGATTACAGCTCTTTCCTCCAAACTCAGCTTGTTTAGACTTCATTCGAGGACGAATGATCCCAAGGGAGAGATATTGTAACATATCGGATTTGAAAAAGGCTAAAAAGGGGAAATGGACAAAAGTCCATGGACCCAAACAGGACCATGGACCCAAACAGGACCATGGACCCTTCACGGCACCCTAGATAGGCCGTGAAGGAAACCATGGCTCGTTAAGGGGCTCATGAACCCCTTTCCAGGATCTTCCCATGCAGGGGTCACCTTCACAGTGAACCAGATGACTCGTGGTAGACTTGATGGCCCGTCAAGTAGGTCGTACAAGTCACCTAGTTTGTGGGGTGTGACCCAAGGTCACTAGAAAAGGGCCACGGACTTCTAAACGGCCCATGAAGCTTCACACGGACCGTGAAGTCGTCCGTAAAGGAGACATATTAGGTTTTGAGTTTTGGTCAACTTCAATCAACCATATCTTTCAGCACAAATTGAATTAGGTGGCTCATAGCCTATCAAATTAAAAGTCTTTGAGTTCTCTTTCCAACGCCACTGAGTTTGCCCCAGTTAAGTTTGGAGTATAAAGTTATGCTCATTTTAGTGGAGCCCTATCGGGCAGGAGAAGCTTCACGACCAGTTTGACAGCCCTTGAAGCCTGTCTTGAAGTCACTTCGTCAGTTTTTAAGTCAGGGTCATTTTGGTCTTTTCCCCTATGCATTGGGCATTTAAACTACATTGTTTGATGCCTAAACTACGTCATTTTACTCAGTCTAAGCCTAATAACCCAGTCAGAAACTACCTAGAACCCTCATTCTCAAAAATCAACCAACTTAGAAAGAAAAGAAGAGAAAGAAGCGATAGTTTCTGCCAAGAACAAGCAGCGGTGTTCTTCAAAGTTCAGCCCTTAAATCCAGTGGATTTCTCTGTATTTTTCATCACCAGGTATGTGGAATTTCACTAGTGGGTTCCCTTCACCCATTAGGTCCTTAGAATTCAGTTAGTTCTTGAATTTCTCATAAATTTTTTAGACCTAGGGTTTCCATAATCTTGGATATTCATTGTGATTTTAGCTGCTTTAGTTTCCATGATCTAAATAACATGTTTTCTTGGAAAATTTGCATAGTCCCATGTATAGAACTCAGAACTCTAGCTTGTATTAATAATCAGTATGTCATGAATTATACTCGCTAGATAGATCAGTTAGAAAATCATGCTTCAGAATTTGAATGCCATATCTTTCAATATATTTATGTTGCATTCCCAGATAGCATGTCAGTATTTTGAGCTACTCAGTATTTTAGTTGCATTTTAGCTATTACATATTCAGTTGGGAGTAGACTTAGCACCGAGTTGGACTAGGATTCAGCATACCCTCAAAGTCCCACAACTACGTGTCAATGTAGGTTCTGAAGTCCCCTCTGTTGGGCATCAGTTTTAGTGATCACGCCACAAGCTTGCCTTTATACCCTTGCAAGGTATATTGGGTCCTCTCGATGGGGCTTATACATCGGACTCCACGTTTAGCTCACGTGGTTTATGTTAGTTAACAGTAGCTCCCATAGTCATACTCTTAGTGCATTGACCATGTTATCAGCATTTACTTCAGTATACAGTTCAACATATTACCTTCACAATTAGTACTTGGTCATTGCATCTAGTCTAATTTTCAGTTATACTTCAGTACAACCTATTTCCATGATCAGTTTATATTGTCCAGTTATATTGTTTTGCTTAGTACCTATATCCTTTATGCTCAGTACATTCAAAGTACTGACGCATACTTTTGCGCTACATAGTTTCATGATGTAGGTTCAGGAACTCAGCATTCAAACTGCGCTTAGCTCGATTTCTAGTTCTTATTCAGCAGTTTCAGGGGTAAGTCCTCATAGACCGAGGATGATTGACATACCTTACATTTCAATCTTTAGTTTCCTGTTTCAGAATTATAGACTTAGCTGGGGGCTTGTCCTAGCAACTCATCATCATCAGTATTAGAGGCTTTCAGACATAGAGTTAGTATTCAGTGGTTTTAGATTGTTTCGTATAGATGTTATTTAAATTCTCACCTGAAGTGTCTTTTAGTATTGTTTACTTTACAATTATGTTTCCGCTTATTTAGTTATATTTTAGTATGGTTGGATTATGACAGACTCAGGGTTAACTTGGGGTCACTCGTGACACTAAGAATCGTGTTGCGCCTAGGGGGTAGCCTCGGGGCATGACAGATAAAGAGCTTAGTTCATTATTATAAAGCAAAGAATAACCCTTAGGTATAATAAGTATGACTTGAGTATCATCCTTAATGTTTAGCTCTTCCATGCTCTGTTGATTTTGAAAAATTATACACATCTTTCCTTTTTCTTTGATCTTTTGTTTTCTTGCTCACCTCTTTATTTTTTTTTGATAATTCATTATCACTTGAGCTCTCATCCTCTCCTTTTCCCTTTCTTGAGTTATCACTTTTCACTCCCTTACACTCCTATTTTTTTCTCTCTCATGTTTTTCTTTCAACTCTCCCATTTTTCTATATTCTTCTACCACTTGCAAAGGAGAAATAGGGCTAAGAATGTGCTTTTTACCATCCTTAACAAATGCATATTTATTAGACCTTCTATGATGTTTAGCCCCTACATCATATTCCCATGGCCTTCTAAACAATAGATGGCAAGCTTGCATTAGTAAAACATCACAAAGCACTTCATCATGGTAATATCCAATCTTGAACTTCATCGACACGTTGTTAGTCACCTTGAGTTCACCACATTCATTGAGCCATTGCAATCTATAAGGTTTTTGATGCCTTCTTGTTGGAAGTTTCTATTTTTCCACCATAGATACACGAGTAAAATTTTCATAACTTCCACTATCAATGATAAAGAAACAATTGCTCTTGAACCCTAAACCGATTATGAAACAATTTCTCCCTTTGATCAAGATCTTCCCTTGCTAGAGCACTCATTCTTCTCCCGATAACAAGAACAAGTTTTTCATCAACATTAGTTTCTTCTCAATCCCCTTCTCCCATAAACTTATCACTACTATCATCCTTCATATGGCCATCCTTAGACTTCTGTTTGATAATCACCATCATTCAATGCAATGAAGCTCATCGATTAGGACACTAATTTTCTTTCTGCCCATATACTTGACATTTAAAACAGATGGAGTTCATGTTTAGCTTTGTTACCTTAATTCTTGTAGTCCACATTTAGTTTTACTTTGTCAAAGTTGGACTTTAATCTTGCTTGGCACCAGGGATTTTTACTAAGTAGGAGATGATTTCCAAACTTTTTTATTTTTAGCCGATGAAGGAGAAGAAGAAGATTGCACTCTTGATTTGTTTCCCTTTCGACTTCCCTCCACCTTCAATTTCATTTTATAAGCTTCATAGAAAGTAGGAAGACGATGCAAATCTAATGGTTGCCTTCTCTCTTTATTTAAGCCCGAGATAAATCTTCCACAAGACTCACCTCTCCATCATTGACATTAGCTCGAAGCTTAGTATACTCTAACTCCTCATAATACGCTTCCCCATTCTTGCTTTTTTGTTGAAAATAGTAATACTTCTTGAGTGCATTTTGTTCATTGTTTTGACCCACTTATCATTCCCTCGTTCGTCTTTTCGTGTCATTCCAACTTGTAACAAAATTTATATTCACCAAAGTATCTCTTTCAATTTCTCCCACCATGTAGAAGCAAAACCCTAAAGGTGACTTATAACAAAATTCATATTTTTAACATCACTCACATTGTTGAAAATATATTGCCTTTCAAGCTTCACTATCCAATTAAAATATTCATTTGGGTCACTACTTCCTTTGAAAAATGGAAGTGTAACCTTGATATTGTTGATTTCTCGATCTTTCGTTATCATTCCTTCTATTATATTCTTGTGACGACCCTCGTGGTCATTTCTATATTTTTGTGTGCTTTTGCTATTTTTTCCCTTTCCGTAGCTTCCTTGAAGCTTTTGTGTGTTGCTGGATTGGGTGGGAAGCTTCCCGAGGTGGTCAGGTTAGTTTTGAGCAAGTTTTGCCCTCTTGGAGACTTTTGAAGTGAAAGAGTTGACTTTAGTCAAATAAGGAGAATATGATGTCGTATAAGATTTCTGACAATTCCATCAGCTCCGGAAGGTCCATTTTGGTCCAGCAGATTGGTAGGTTCTGGTTTGGAGGCCCTCATTTTGAGTTTGTGCCTTAAGGCATTTGATCTTTGAAGTTTTGACCAAAGTCTGACTTCGGTCAACATTCTTGGTAAATGTACTCAGATGAGAATTTCTTCAGTGTGGTTTGCTTCAAAATTTTGAGTTTGATCTAGAACAATCTTTTTTTGGTTCTTGAGGTGTTTGAGATGAGTTTGTTTTTATACCCCATTTTAACTTACATCAAATAGTGTACAACATATTGATGATTTCTAAATTATTTTACTTTAGGAGTCGCCAACTAATTGTTTTTAAACTAAATTAGGAAACCTAAATATTTAACTATGTAATGCTAAAATTAACTACAATTAATGGCCTACTTAAATTATGTGATTCTAGATAAGGGTTCTTGTTATCCTAAAGGGATGTAATGACCCTTCAGGTCATTTGTGTGTTTGCGCCTCTTTTCTGTCGTTTAGAGCGTTCCGATAGCAACCCCAAGTCATTTCTGACTTGCTGGCACTGTAGGTTTGGTTGTTTGGTCGTTCTTTTGGGTGTTGTGCATGTTTTTCTGTTTCGGACCTCTTGGACCTTGAAAAGTTGATTTTGGCCATAATCTTAGGTAAACGACCTCAAAAAAGAATTCTGACGGTTCCATCAGCTTTGGAGCGGCCTAATTAGGCTAGAAACATGGTTGGCCCGAGTCCCGGGGCTTCCGGTGTGACTTTGGAGCCATTTGGTTCTTTAGACTTTTAAAGTTGGCTTGAAGTTAACTTTGGTCAAAATTCTTAGTAAACGCGCTCGGATGAGAATTTTGTCAGCTCAGTTAGATCTGAAATGCTGAGTTTGGTCTAGGATAACCCTTCGAGCGCTTCCGGGGGCTTCCGATTCAATTCCGAGGCCCTTGGTTAAAGTGGGCAAAATTGGCACTTGGGAAGTCGGACCCACTTTTTGTCGAAACGACCTCTTATTGAAAATCGACTGCGCCATTGAATCCAAAATGTCGAATTTGATGGGGTAGCATATCTCATTTGCGTGCACGGGATTTCTAGAGCGGGTCCTATATTTTTCGATTTTTTGACTCCTAAATGGGTCTGTCTCATATTTTGAAGATTTTAGTGTCTAAATGACCGTGCAGACGCTGTGATTCTATTTTTGGTAGCGTGGCAGCTATCCGAGGCTTTTCGGAAGGAAAATGTTCTGGCAGAGTGATTTGGAGCACGCATGGTCGGCCTTTTGGTAGGTTACGGCTTCCCTTCCTTTAGTTGGAGCTGGAATATGTGAATACTAGCTGATTTGTGTGAATCTGGGGTGGGGTTCTAGTATTTCTTCTTTTCTTCTACGAAACCATGCTTTAGGGTTAATTTTCGGGTTAATTTCGGGGTTTGTACCATTTTAGTGGTGGGGTTGCCTATAGGTGTTTTATGATTATCTGTTGGACTGTTATATGTTGTTGCATACGGATTGTCTGGTTGGCTGCTTATTGTTGTGGAGTTCATCTTTGGCCTTAGTTTAGGATAGAGTAGGATTGACTTAGACCCATGCACCTGTTTGACTGTGTTATGTATCCGACGCCGATTCGGATGACTAGGTCATTGTAGACTGACATAGCAGACGTGGGTCTGATAGTTGATGCTGGTTGGGCTTGGTGTGGTATGCTTTTCTAGCTTCTCTCCCCATTTCTGTGGTGTCGATGTATCATCGGAGGCATGTTGTTTTTCCTTAACTTTTGGATGTTTTGAGATCGGTTCAGTGGTACAGTGGTTGGTAGTGGATGGTGATCCACCTTGGCTTGATGTCTGAAGTTATTTAGATGTCCCCGCATATTCAAATGGCTTGGGTAGGGCCCCCAGGAGTATTAGCGAAATGGGCGAATGGATACGAGGTACTTGGATTGTCGAGCGTACTCAACTGGCTCGAGTAGGGCCCCCGGGAGTACTGGCACACTCTAATGGCTTGGGTAGGGCCCCTGGGAGTGTTATATAATTGGGCAGCGGAGTGTTAAGGCTTGGAATTGGCTGGTTGTTCCGTTTCAGGGTTGGGGTTGCCGGAGTCGTCGTGCCTTGGCACTCTACTAGCTGGGTAGGGCCCCAGGGAGTTACTGTCTGGCCGGCAGCCCGACTTGAAAGTCAGACTTGTGACTAGATTGGAGTTGGCTGGTTGGTTTGGTTTAGTTGGTTGGTGGATTCAATTCTTGGCTTGGATCTTCCTTCGTTTCCGTAGAATATCTCTTCTGTGTACGTGTCGAGCTTATGGGGGTCCGTTCAGGTTTTATTTAAACTTGAGCACGAGTGTACCTTCTGGTCTTATGGGAGTCCAGTTAGGTTTAGATTAGTTGTACTTAGTTTTATTTCCAGTGCGCTCGTGTGCGTTGTTTCACTTTCGCTTGACCTCTATAATTCTATCTTTTCAGTCTGTTTTTACATTTCTTTCTCAGTCGGCCTATGATGCCTACTGGGTACCTGTTGCATTGGTACTCATGCTACACTCTGCATCTATTTTTGTGATAGAGTTTCGAGCACCAGTTATCAGCGTTGAGTTCGAGCCTGCAGTGGTCTGTTCTTGAGGCAAAGGAGAGCACATGGCGTTCTAGATTACCTTTCTCCTTCTGTTATATATTTTGTCTTATCTTTTACTTTTGAGATAGCTTATTTATGTGGTCCACTTTTAGGACTTGTACTCGTTTAGTAGTTCTGTACATGTGATTTCTAGGTTCTGGGAGGTATTGTTATTGTATATAAATGTTTCACTTCTGCCTTTCCTTTATTTGTTCCTTTATTTATGCTTTCATATAGTTGAGGTTAGATCCCGCCCTCAATCCCATTACTGCTAAGTTTCGGGATAGGGTCTCTGGTGGATTGGTAGGCGCTATCATGACTTGAGAAATCGAGTCGTGATAGGTTAGTATTAGATCCCCAGGTTCGTTGGCCTTACTTGTACAGAGCTAGCATCTAGTAGAGTCCTGTGGATCGGCGCAGAGATGTCCGTGACTTATCTTCGGGAGGCTACATGATGTCTTTAAGAGGTTTTCTTATTTTGTTTCCTGTTTATGCATCGTTGTTCGACTGGAAAGTTTACTTGGATTTCTATGCCAAGACCGTTATTTTAGCCAGGCCTAGTATTCTACCGGTGGTTTGGCAGGGCTTTCGCAGTCGCACACTAGTTGGGGTGATTTCTTGTATTTAGGCCCAGAGGCTTGTGGATAGAGGATGTCTGACTTATTTGGCTTATGTTAGAGATGTTAGTGGGGATAGCCCTACGGTGGAGTCAGTGCCTATAGTCTGAGAGTTTGCCGATGTGTTTCCTGCTGACCTTCCTGGCCTACCCCAGAGTGAGATATTGATTTTGCCATCGATTTGGAGCCAGGTACTTGTCCTATTTCCATCCCACCATACTTATGGCCCCTGCAGAGCTTAAGGAGCTCAGTGTTCAGCTTCAGGACCTCTTAGGTAAGGGGTTCATTCAACCTAGTGTATCGCCTCGGGGTGCCCTAGTTCTGTTTGTGAAGAAGAAGGATGGTACCATGCAGATGTGTATTGATTACAGGCAGCTGAATAAGGTGAAGGTGAGGAATCGTTACCCCATGCCTCGTATTGATGATCTGTTCGACCAGCTTCAGGGTGCCGCAGTGTTTTCTAAGATTGACTTGAAATATGGCTATCATCAGTTGAGGTAAGACAACATTTAGGACTCGTTACAGTCATTATGAGTTCCTAGTGATGTCTTTTGGGTTGACTAATGCCCCTGCAGCTTTCAAGGACTTGATGACTCGTGTATTCAGGCCATATCTAGACTCCTTCGTCATAGTTTTCATTGATGACATCTTGGTATACTCATGGAGCCATGGTGAGCATGAGCAGCATCTGAGGATAGTGCTCTAGACTTTGAGGGATCATTGGCTTTATGCCAAATTCTAAAAGTGCGAGTTCTGACTTGAGTCTATAGCATTCTTGAGGCACCTGGTGTCCAAGGATGGCATTATGGTGGATCTGGCGAAGATTGAGGTTATTCGTGATTAGGCTAGGCCCACTTCTGTGACTGAGGTTCAGAGCTTCGTCGAATTGGCAGGGTACTACAAATATTTTGTTGAGGGTTTCTAGACTATAACATCGCGTCTGACTCGGTTTACTTGCCATGATGTTCCCTTTGTGTAGTCGGAGGAGTGTGAGAGGAGCTTTCTGAGGCTTAAAGAGTTGCTTACCACCGCTTCTATATTGACTCTTCCAGTTGAGGGCGAGGGCTTCATGGTTTATTGTGATGCATCCAGCGTTGGTTTGGGTTGTGTTCTGATACGCGGGGCCGGGTTATCGCTTATGCGTCGAGGTAGCTTAACTGCATGAGCGCAACTACCCCACTCATGATCTGGAGTTGGCAGCGGTAGTTTTCGCGCTTAAGATCTGGAGGCATTACCTATATGGAGTTCATTGTGAGATCTACACTGATCACACGAGCCTTCAGTATATTATGACCCAGAGGTATCTTAATTCGAGGCAGCGCCGCTGGATTGAGCTCCTGAAGGACTATGATCTCTCTATTCTCTACCACCTGGGCAAGGCGAATGTAGTAGCGGACGCCTTGAGCCAGAAGACAGTGAGTATGGGTAGCCTAGCCTTCCTTTCAGTTTTGGAGCGACCTTTGGCTTGGGATATCCAGTCCTTAGCCAATCAGATGATTAGGCTAGATATTTCAGATTCCAGACAGGTGTTAGCCTATGTGGGAGCTCAGTCTTCTCTTTTGGAGCAGATCCGTAGTCGTTAGTTCTAGGATGAGTCCTTGGTGGCACTCATAGATAGTGTTTTAGCGGGTGATGCCGGGTAGGCTACCTTAGATTCAGATTGGGTTTTGACATTTGCTGATCAGATTTGTGTTCCGAGAGTTGGGGACTTGATACAGCTGATCCTTAGCGAGGCCTATGATTCCAGATATTCCATCCATCCGGGCACCGTTAAGATGTATCGTGATCTGAGGCAGCATTACTGGTGGAGCAGTATGAGGAGGGACATCTCTGATTATGTGTCCCGCTGCTTGTGTTGCCAGCAGGTGAAGGCCGAGCATTTGAGGCCTGGTGGCGAGTTGCAAAGATTACCCATTCCTTAGTGGAAGTGGGAGAGCATCACCATGAATTTCTTTGCGGGCTTGCCTCGGACTCCTAGAGGTGTTGACAGCATTTGGGTCATCGTGGATCGATTGACCAAGTCAGCACACTTCATTCCAGTTCATACATCCTTTAGTGCTGGGAGGTTAGCTCGTATCTACATTCGAGAGGTAGTCCGTCTGCATGGGGTGCATGTTTCTATCATTTCAAATCGGAGTTCACAGTTCACCTCAAGGTTTTGACGAGTATTTCAGGAGGAGTTGGGCACCCGTGTGGATCTTAGCATAGCATTCCACCCACAGACCGATGGCCAGTCAAAGCGCACTATTCAGGTCTTTGAGGATATGTTCCGGGCCTGTGTTATAGACTTTAGAGGCCAGTAGGACCAGTTCTTGCCTTTGGTAGAGTTTGCGTTCAACAACAGCTACCACTCTAGCATTCAGATGGTCCCGTTTGAGGCCTTATATGGTAGGCTTTGTCGCACTCCAGTTGGATGGTTTGAGTCTACGGAGCCTAGACTGCGTGGTACAGATCTGTTCCAGGAGACCTTAGTGCATGTGAGGATGATTCAGGATCGGCTCAAGACGGCCCAGAGTAGACAACAGAGTTACGCGGATTGCAGGCGACGGCCACTGAGATTTTTCGTTGGTGATAGAATATACCTCCTAGTATCACCCATGAAGGGCGTGATGAGATTTCGGAGGTGGGGCAAGCTTAGCCCTAGGTATATCAGGCCTTTTGAGATCTTGAGGGCAGTGGGTGATGTGGCCTATGAGTTAGCTTTATCCCCGGTATTCTCAGCTATTCATCAAGTCTTCCATGTTTCGACGCTGCGTCGGTATGTTCTAGATGAGTCTCATGTGCTCCAGTATGATGTTGTTGAGTTGGATGATCGCCTGACCTATGTTGAGGAGCCAGTTGCTATTTTGGCCAAAGATGTGAGGCAACTGAGGTCGAGAGCCATTCCTATAGTTAAGGTCCGTTGGAGGCACCATCCTTTTTAGGAGGCTACCTGCGAGACCGAGCGGAAGATGCGGGAGTAGTTCCCCAGCTTATTTGAGACCTCAGGTACTTCTTGACTCTTACTTTCGCGGACGAAAGTTCTTTTAGTAGTGGATGTCGTAATGACCCTTCAGGTCATTTGTGTGTTTGCGCCTCTTTTCTGTCGTTTTGAGTGTTTCGGTAGTGACCCTAAGTCACTTCTGACTTGCTGGCACTGTAGGTTTTGTTGCTTGGTCATTCGTTTGGGTGTTGTGCCTGTTTTCCTATTTCAGAGCTCTTAGACCTTGAAAAGTTAATTTCGGTCATAACCTCAGGTAAACGACATCTGAAGGGAATTCTGACGGTTCCATCCACTCCGGAGCGGCCAAACTAGGCTAAAAGCATGGTTGGCCCGAGTCTCGAGGATTTTGGTGTGACTTTGGAACCATTTGGCTCTTTTGCCTTTGAAATTTGGCTTGAAGTTGACTTTGGTCAACATTCTTGGTAAACGCGCTCAAATCAGAATACATTTAATGCGGTTAGTTTTGAAATGCTGAGTTGGGTTTAGAATGACTTTTCAAGCGCTTTCGGGGGCTTCTGATTCAATTTCGAGGCCCTTGGTTAAAGTTGGCAAAATTGGCACTTGGTAAGTGGGACCCACTTTTTGTTGAAACGACCTCGTATAGAAATTTTGACTGCTCCATTGAATCTGGAACATCGATTTTGATGGGATAGCATATCTCGTTTGCGTACACGGGGTTCCGAATGAATCACGAGCACCCCGTCAGAGTTTGCGGGCTAGGGGCCGCATTTGCGGAGGTCTGTGGCAGCGTTCTCCACGTTCGCATGAGGGACTCCGCATTCGCTGAGGCTAGGGTGCCTTCTCTCCACGTTCGCATGAGATGCTTCGCATCTGTGGAGCTCTGGGACCTCCTTCTCCGCGTTCGTGGGCTCGTTCACACAAGCCAATGTCGCCTGGCAGTATATAAGTTGAGGTCGTGGTTCATTTGTTGGTATAGATCTGTTCCAGGAGACCTTAGCGCATATGAAGATTATTCAGGATCGGCTCAAGACGGCCCAGAGTAGACAACAGAGTTACGCGGATCACAGGCGACGGCCGATGAGATTTGCCGTTGGTGATAGAGTATTCCTCCGAGTATCGCCCATGAAGGGCGTGATGAGATTTCAAGGGTGGGGCAAGCTTAGCCACAAGTATATCGGGCCTTTTGAGATCTTGAGGGCAGTGGGTGATGTGGCCTATGAGTTAGCTTTCCCCCAGACTTCTCAGCTATTCATCAAGTCTTCCATGTTTCGACGCTGCGTCGGTATGTTCTAGATGAGTCTCATGTGCTCCAGTATGATGTTGTTGAGTTGGATGATCGCCTAACCTATGTTGAGGAGCCAGTTGCTATTTTGGCCAAAGATGTGAGGCAACTGAGGTCGAGAGCCATTCCTATAGTTAAGGTCCGTTGGAGGCACCGTCCAGTTTAGGAGGCTACCTGCGAGACCGAGCGGAAGATGTGGGAGTAGTTCCCCAACTTATTTGAGACCTCAGGTACTTTTTGACTCTTACTTTCGCGGACGAAAGTTCTTTTAGTAGTGGATGTCGTAATGACCCTTCAGGTCATTTGTGTGTTTGCCCCTCTTTTCTGTCGTTTAGAGCGTTCCGGTAGCAACTTTCTGACTTGCTGGCACTGTAGGTTTGGTTGTCTGGTCGTTCGTTTCGGTATTGTGCCTGTTTTCCTGTTTCAGAGCTCTAAGACATTGAAAAGTTGATTTCGGTCATAACCTTAGGTAAACGACCTTAGAAGGGAATTCTGACGGTTCCATCAGCTCCGGAGTGGCCAAATTAGGCTAGAAGCATGGTTGGATTGAGTCCCGGGGCTTTCGGTGTGACTTTGGGGCCATTTGGCTCTTTAGCCTTTGAAATTTGGCTTGAAGTTGACTTTGGTTAACATTCTTGGTAAACGTACTCGGATGAGAATACCGTCAGCACAGTTAGTTCCGAAATGCCTAGTTGAGTCTAGAATGACTTTTCGAACGCTTTCGAGGGCTTCTGATTCAATTTCGAGGCCCTTGGTTAAACTTGGCAAAATTGGCACTTGGGAAGTGGGACCCACTTTTGTCGAAATGGCCTCGTATGAAATTTTGACTGCGCCATTGAATCTGGAACATCTAATTTGATAGGGTAGCATATCTTGTTTGCGTACACGGGGTTCTGAACGAATCTCGAGCACCCGTCGGAGTTCGCAGAGGTTTGTGGCAGTGCTCTCCACGTTCGCGTGAGGGACTCCGCGTTCATGGAGGCTTGGGTGCCTTCTCTCCACATTCGCATGAGATGTTCTGCGTCCGCGGAGCTCTAGGACATCCTTCTTCGCGTTCGTGGGCTCGTGGGCGCGTCGCGGAGGCCAATGTCGCCTGACAGTATATAAGTTGAGGTCGTGGTTCATTTGTTGGAAAGTTATAACTTTCTTATCATTCTCGATTCTTATCGGTTTTTAGTGATTCCAAGTCCTGTGAGTTCGAAAGTTTGTTGGCCTCGTGGGTACTTGAGTTGAGTGTATTGGGTGGGCCCCATTTCTCGTGAATTTGAGGTGAAGGATGCTATCATAAGACTAGTTTGTAAAATTTTGCATCTTTTGTTTCTTTATGTTGTTGGTTGTTTCGAACCCCGAATCGTGTTCTATTTTGGAACATAGGTTTGGGGGAGGATTTAGGACCCTTTCACGGAGTCAATTCTGGGATTTCTAGAGCGGGTCCCATATTTTTTTATTTTTGACTCCTAAATGGATCTATCTCTGATTTTGATGATTTTAGTGTCTAAACGACCGTGCTGACGCTGTGATACTATTTTTGGTAGCGTGGCAGGTGTCCAAGGATGTTCGAAAGGGAAAAGCTCCTGCAGAGTGATTTGGAGCGCGCGTGGTCAGCCTTCTGGTACGTTACAGCTTCCCTTCTTTTAGATTGAGCTAGAATGTGTGAATACTTGCTGGTTTGTGGGATTCTAGTATTTCTTCTCTTCTTCTCAGAAACCATGCTTTAGGGTTGATTTTTGGGTTAATTTCGGGGTTTGTACCATGTTAGTGGTGGGGTTGCCTATCGGTATTTTATGATTATCTGTTGGACTGTTATATGTTGTTGCATACAGATTGTCTGGTTGGCTGCTTATTGTTGTGGAGTTCATCTTTGGCCTTAGTTTAGGATAGAGTAGGATTGACTTAGACCCATGCACCTGTTTGACTGTGTTATGTATCCGACGCCGATTCGGATGACTAGGTCATTGTAGACTGACATAGCAGACGTGGGTCTGATAGTTGATGCCGGTTGGGCTTGGTGTGGTATGCTTTTCTAGCTTCTCTCCCCATTTCTGTGGTGTCGATGTGTCATCGGAGGCATGTTGTTTTTCCTTAACTTTTGGATGTTTTGAGATCGGTTCAGTGGTACAGTGGTTGGTAGTGGATGGTGATCCACCTTGGCTTGATGTCTGAAGTTATTTAGATGTCCCCGCATATTCAAATGGCTTGGGTAGGGCCCCCAGGAGTATTAGCGAAATGGGCGATGGATACGAGGTACTTGGATTGTCGAGCGTACTCAACTGGCTCGAGTAGGGCCCCCGGGAGTACTGGCACACTCTAATGGCTTGGGTAGGGCCCCTGGGAGTGTTATATAATTGGGCAGCGGAGTGTTAAGGCTTGGGATTGGCTGGTTGTTCCGTTTCAGGGTTGGGGTTGCCGGAGTCGTCGTGCCTTGGCACTCTACTAGCTGGGTAGGGCCCCAGGGAGTTACTGTCTGGCCGGCGGCCCGACTTGAAAGTCAGACTTGTGACTAGATTGGAGTTGGCTGGTTGGTTTGGTTTAGTTGGTTGGTGGATTCAATTCTTGGCTTGGATCTTCCTTCGTTTCCGTAGAATATCTCTTTCTTGTACGTGTCGAGCTTATGGGGGTCCGTTCAGGTTTTATTTAAACTTGAGCACGAGTGTACCTTCTGGTCTTATGGGAGTCCAGTTAGGTTTAGATTAGTTGTACTTAGTTTTATTTCCAGTGCGCTCGTGTGCGTTGTTTCACTTTCGCTTGACCTCTATAATTCTATCTTTTCAGTCTGTTTTTACATTTCTTTCTCAGTCGGCCTATGATGCCTACTGGGTACCTGTTGCATTGGTACTCATGCTACACTCTGCATCTATTTTTGTGATAGAGTTTCGAGCACCAGTTATCAGCGTTGAGTTTGAGCCTGCAGCGGTCTGTTCTAGAGACGAGGGTGAGCACATGGCGTTTTGGATTACATGTCTCCTTCTGTTATATATTTTGTCTTGTCTTTTGCTTTTGAGACAGCTTGTTTCTGTGGTCCACTCTTGGGACTTATACTCGTTTAGTAGTTCTGTACATGTGACTTCCAGGTTCTTGGAGGTATTGTTATTGTATATAGATGTTTCTCTTCCGCCTTTCCTTTATCTGTTCCTTTATTTATGCTTTTGTATAGTTGAGGTTAGATCCCACCCTCAATCCCATTACTGCTAAGTTCCAGGATAGGGTCTTGGCTTGCCTTCTGGTGGGTTGGCAGGCGCCATCATGACTCGAGAAATCAGGTCGTGACAAGGGAAGGGATTAAGCATCCTTTAAAATCCATTAAAAATGGTTACCGACCAAACTTGGTTAACAAAAATATAAGATTTGATTAAAATTATGACGTAAGCGAAAACGAAAATATAACTTAAGAAGACATTACAAGTATTTTAAGAGAAGTACCATATAAAGAAATTATTTAGGCTTCAAAAATTCACCAAGTAGAGAAATACTATATATAAGAATACTTCTAATATAAGTTAATGAAAGCCCTGATTTGGACATTTAATTGCATAAGCTGTTTTTCATGAGTTTGAGTTTATAAAATAACAAAGCAATAAGGCAAACCATCCTTTATTAGCATTGAACTAAAATTGATTCAAGCCATCTCTTTTGAAGTATTAAAACATATACTAAAGAAGGTGAATTGTTTGCACGTCCTGACCAAAAATACAATAATATTTAAATTAGATACAAATTTAGTCTTAGAAAGATGAGAAAACAGTTAGGGGTCGTTTGGTTTGAATACAAGTTATGATGGGATTTATTATGATGGGATAAGTTATGCTGAGATTATTTTTGGTTGAGTGTTTGGTTTGTTGTATTCAAAATAATATGCATTACATAAATTTTAAGAACAAATTGTTTGTTTACAAAATTATCCTTCACTTTATTTAGTTTTTTCTGTATTTTCTTTCCAAATTAAAATCAAACATTAAATTATACTTGTAAACAATCTTTCTTTGTCCAAAATTCTTTCAACACGAGAGAATCGAGTAAGTCCATATATATTTTTTTCTTATAAAGTTAAAAATACATTTATAAAATATCACATTCTTCATTTCCACGAGCATTCTGTATTTTGTTGGGTGTCTAGCATCCTCTATCATTAGTGAGTTTCTTATAGAGAATTCAACACCATATAGCTGGGGGTCTAGTATCCTCAATAATGGGTAGATGTAGCATAATTTTTTCCCATCACTTTCTTACATATCCTTTTATATCTGTTCTTTTTTCCTCTTAAAATCGCCCCTGAATGCGGTAAGTCTCTTGACCAGCCTAATTTACTTTTTTATCTTAAAAAACATTACGTTATTTTTTAAAATTTATATTTAATAACATAACGTACAATTAACTAATTCATTCTTAAAAATAAAGCTTTATCTTATTTAGCAAAAATATTTTTGTGTGTGCCTTATATATTTAAAAATAAAACGTTCTTCTTATTTAGCTTAAACAAAACTTTCATCTTAAGTTTGTTAAAGTAAAAGAGGATTTATGAGAAATCAAAATATTAAATAAACATAAGAATTAATCAAATAAATTCATAAATAAAAATTATATTTATATAGTGTAATTTTTTTAATAAAAAAATATGAAGAATTATCATAAAAATAAGTAGTGAATATTATTATAAATGGTATTAAAAAATAATATAAATATACATAAATGTGAAAAGCGAGGTATAAAAAGAATTTAAAGGGATATATTTGTCATTTACCTATTTTATCCCGAGATTACTATACTACACAAGGGGAGGGATAACTTATCCTACTACTAATTATTAATCCTGGGATAAGTTATCCCAGGCTTTGCAACAAAACAGTAGGTTAAAGGCTACTCAAAATTTATCCCAGTATTAATTCCCCTTATCCATCACACCAAACGACCCCTTATAAACTAACTCAAGATTTAAAAATATTATACATTTGAAGATTGAAACCCAAGCATAATAAAGTAATCATCTTTCAAAATTTTAAGAAAATCGTCAAATGTTTAAAAAAAGGACTTGCAAGGTCTAAAGGCTTTTGAACATAAACCTGTGAAAACTTGGTATTAAAACTAAATGGTTATTCCTTTTATATTAAAAAAAAATGGAAAGCTACCGTCATAAAAATGATTTATTTCTAACTAGAGGTACCCAAATCCAAACATCTATATTATGTTAGCGATTGTGAATTCAAGAAAAAGAGCGCATTCAAATCACACAAGAAAGTTTAACATGTAAAGAAAACTAATTAAGCAAAATGCTGAAAAATATAATAGCCATGAGTGACTCTAAGTGGGTACCGCTTGTTTTGCTTGCTATTCGGATAGTCTGAAATGCCGCAGTGATTCCATGTGCGGGTATGATGATAATGCTGATTCTATGAGACTCGATTTTTTTGGCGAGAGTCTCCAATTAAGACTCCATTTTTCTCCCAAAGTGTAAATGTACAAGAATAAAATAAAGAAAAAGAATTAGACAAAACTATGTTTTGTAAGAGTGAATGCAAACCAAAGCAAAATAGTAAAATATGATACACTCAAATTTAACAATAAGCGTAAACATGGAGCAACAATACAAAACCATATCAAAATGAAGTCAATTACAATTTTTATTTTTAAAAAAAAATAAATGGGCAGTCGCTTTGAGCTATAAATAAATGAAATTGCACATGAAACCATAAATAATGGAACTTGAACACGGTTAGTCATGCTCTTTTTTTCTGATTAAAGGGTCATTCATGCTAGTTCAAACATACATCTTGATTTCAAAAAATTGACCGTTTCTAGTTGATAAAAAATTCTTATTGAGAAATCTTAACTAAGCCCTAAAACCATTCAAGTTACATACACATATGGTTAACATCCCTCTTTATGACATCAAACTAAAGAAATACATGATTTTTATATACATAATCGATTAGCTATGGATAGAATATAACTTCTGATAAAGAAAAAGATTTATGATGCTATAAGTTTAAATGCACAATTCATCAGCTTAAATTACATGAGTATATTTAATAAATCACATAAATATGCAAAGAAGACTACGTATTGACAAAAGAACAGAATGTTGACACTGACCTTTTGCAAGGCAGTGAACCAAGGTGAGGTTTTAGATCTACTGAACTCCGACTTTACTCACTAACAAAACAACACGATTAATCAAAAGAGAACTCTTCCAATGTTTTTGAGATTTGGAGAGGAGATGTGGTTCCAAAAATCAGTATGAACAAAGGATGAGTGGCGACCAAATGTATTAGGATAAAAGAGTTGCTCAAAAATCTCTGAAAAAATGAACTTGAAAGTAAGCATTTATAGGTGAAATTAGGGTTCTTGATTTGTTGAGCGCAAATTTGTATTTCATATTTTGAAATTGGTCCAAGATAACTATTAAAACTCAAACGCCATAGCACGAAAATAGAGTGGTAGACTCTGTCCATAGCTAAAAACAATGGAGTTTTGTTGAAACTAGAAAGGAAGGAGAGAGAGAGAGAGAGAGAGAGGCTCCTGCGGCTTGTGAGTTATTAGTGACTTTGGGGGGGGGGAGTAAAACCCTAAACAATCTGAAAAAAGGGTAATTTAGGTAGTCAAATGAGGATTAAATTGGTAGTATGGATTGTGAAGAGGGCTGATGGGTTGATGTTTGGGCTGCTGCATTTGGGTCCTTGTTTTTTTAGGGTTCTTTTGCAGATTTGGGTTGTTATTTGGTAGCCTAATTGTTGAAGTATTTTTTGGGTCTTTTTTATTCTTTTGATCTTCTAATTTAATAACTAGTGTAATATATAATTAGTATGTAGAAAATAAAGAACTAATATTGTATCTTTTCGCTAATGATTTGTATTTATTTAGTAAGTATGAAATTTGAAATAAAATGACGACAATCAATTAGAATGAAACAAAAAGTGATAGAAGTGACTTTTTAAGAAAAAATGTATTTTACTAGTAATTCTAAAAAATGTGATAACGATAGTATAATAATGATGAGAAATGATGGTAAAAATAATGTAATATTTTATTAATAACTTAGAAGTTCAAGCAAATGTAATTTAAAAAAAGGTGGGTCAAAATTGGGTACGAACAACTATCCCTCTTTGACCGGAGATGATCAAAGAGTTTTTGGGCAAAGAAGTTAATGTAGTAGCCAATTTTGTCCTGACCATCAGCGTTGAAATGAAGCTTATGAAAATATGGTGAAACCTTGGTAAGAAAATTCCTACATATCCTGCACTGTGGAACGTAGGTTGAGTAGGGTTCGAGAGTAGATCATTGGCCATTGTTAGTTAGTTTGACTCTCCAACAAATTGCCCCAATTTACTACTTAGGTAAAGTTTCACGTTGCGTTATGTCTCTTGTTGTTGCATGTGAATTATGCTTCCTGTGAATTATAACATACTAAGTAGAAGTGTTAGTAAAAGAGACATATATGTGTAACTCAATTTTTCAAGTTATTTAAAAGATAACATGCAGTTCTCTTATGTATATTTTAAAAATAAACAAACAATTATGGCATTCTGAGATGTCTCATTAAAGATAAATGAGCTTTTCAAAAAATTTAAAAATTATCATGTAGTGCTGATATGCATATTTTAAAATAAATAAGAAAATTAAGGCATTGAGAGATGTCTCACTAAAGACAGATGGTTAAAATGTCTTATTAGAGGGCAGACTAACCCAACATGTCCTATTTGAAGGAGGACGAACCCGATAAGTTCTATTTTACCGTGAATGAACCCAATACATTCTATTTTAGGGTGGATGGACCCAATGCATTCTATTTTAGGGTAGATGGACTCAATGTATTTTGAGGGTGGATCAACCCACTATGTATTATTTTAGGGTGGACGAAACAAATATGTCCTATTTTAGGGTGGACAAACCCAATATGTCCTATTTTAGGTGGACGAATCCAATATATCCTATTTTAGGGTGGACGAGCCCAATGTGTCCTATATTAGGGTGGGCTAACCCAATATATCCTATTTGATGGTGGACTAACCCGATATGTCCTATTTTAGGGTGGACTAACCTGATTTATCCTATTTTAGGGTGGATTAACCCGATATATCCTATTTTAAGGTAGAAGAACCCATCATGTTTCTGACTTACGAATATAAAAAGTGATGTAGTGCAATGAGCTTGGTGCGATTTCTTCGCAGTAGCGTAAATGGATAATCTAGTATGGAAACTATGTTGCAGTGCCATTACAGTATTTATTATCCAAGGTGCGGTGCATTTTGTAGTAGCGAACATTAATGGTGCAATACTTTGCATTAGTGCATATGGTCCTCGTATTTTAGGATTTTCAACTTCGAAAAAGTTTTACTGCATATAAAATCCTGCGCTCATAGAAAAATTTATTTATTTGAAATTTGATTTTTGTTGATGTTGCACAATCTGAACCTTGCAAATCCTTGGCTTGATGCTGAACTTGTTGGTGTTATTGTTAAAGGATAACTGAAATTAGCCTCTGCATTATTCAAAGAAAAAATGTTAGTGTAAAAGAAAATTGTTTCTTGCATTGAACCATGAAGCTTTGGCTTTGAATCTACATTTCTTGTTTCTATGGCATTGAAGCAATTTGATAATGCAAATATTACTTGTGATCTCAACTCTTGCCTTTTTTGAATAATTAAAGGTCATCTGCAAAGCTGTCCTAGTCTTGCGCTTAGGGAAATAGGCATTTTTTTTATATTGTGTCACGACCCAATTTCTCGAGTCATGATGGCACCTACTATAACCCACCACTAGGTAAGCCACCTCGTAACCCAGAACAACAAGTAATGGATATAAGGATAGAACATTGCGGAATTAGTAAATTAACAACAGAATTAGAACAATAGGCGGAAGCCAACCAAAATATATACAATAGATTCCTCTCAGAACCTAGGAGTCACAAGTATAGATCCTTCTAAACAAAAGAGTACAAGTCCCAAAAGTGAACCCCAAATACAAAGCTTGTCTCAAAATGCAAAAGACTGGATATACAAAATACAGAATGGGACAGTTAAGTCCAGGATACCAGGTGCTCACCCTCGCCTCTGATCAAGAGCTGCAACAAGCTCAAACTATCCCTGTGGATATTTGGCACTCGGACCTGCATCACAAAATAGATGCATAGTGTAGCATGAGTACCAAAACAATAGGTACTCAGTAGGCATCATAGGCCGACTGAGCAAGAAAGGTAAAGACAACATGAAAAAATAGAATCTAGACACAAATAGAAGTCAAAGTGGGATAAAGAGAAAAGCACTCGAGCATACCCGAATATAAAGAACTAAGTAATGTTCTAAACCTAATTGTACCCCATAACCCTAGAAGGTACACTCGTACACTAGTTTAAGTAAAGCCCGAAAGGATCCGATAAGTCAGATAAGTACTCAAAATATCTAAAACAACTAAGAATGAAGTACGGTGAGTCCAGATCCAACAAGCATAAGCCGGGCCTCTAACCACAAGTAACAAACAAGGGACGCCCTACTAAAGAGTAAAACTCCCAGGGGTGTGTCGATCCGAATGGGATAAGACCAAACCTTTAATCTGCAAATAAGGGGCCACCTAGTTAAAGAGTACAGAGGCCGGACCTCTCACTGCAGATGAAACTCCTAGGGGCATTTTGATACCAAAGAGGAAAAGACCAAACCTCTAATCTGTAAATAAAGGGCTGCTCAGCCAAAGAATAAACTCCCGAGGGCGTCAAACCGTCAAAGTATCTCATATCAACCATCATCAATACCATTATGGAACGACGTCCACTCCCAAGTAATCAATATAACGCTCCAAGCTCAAACCAATTCCAATCTAAATTCACCCGGCAAATCTCGAAACCTCAAAATCACACCCTAGGCTGTAGAAAGAGAGAGAATGGATAGAAGGTCATTAAAGTTTGGTCAATGCCTAAACTAAGGCTCAGTCTAGTAGACTTAAGTTTGCTACATCAGTCTATAAATAGTTAAGCCGTTCGATTCCGCGTCGGTGTAGAAAAAAGGCCTAAAGGCTCAAAATATCGCGAGTCTATGGCAAACACTAGTCTAAGCCTAGACTAAGGCTAAATATGCTTAAAAACACAAAAAACAATAACAAAAAACTCTAACCACAAGATAAGGATCATCACATAACCCAACTAGAATGCTTCTAATTCTAAAATTACCGAATCAAGCCTAAAATATGGTTTCTAAGTAATGAACCATTATCAACTAGGTACCCACCCCCAATTCACTCTAATCAACAAGAATTTACACATTCTAGCTAATTCTAGAGGAAGGAAAGTCATAGCCTACCTTAAGGCTGACCGGGCGCACTCCAAATTCTTTTTATGGAGCTTTTCCTTTCTACACAACCTCAGAATGCTTCCACGCTATCAAAAATAGAATCACAATATTAATAAGGTCATCTTTCTGAACCTTTGATCTAAATCAACTGTTCAAGGTTCAAAAGCACATAAAAATTCACATAAAAACCAAATGAACGACCAGGTGACCGAACTGTCAGTCCCAACAAGTCATAAATGACTTGGGGTCGCTATAGAAATGCTCTAAATGCCGAAAAGAAGGCATTAACACAGAAATGACCTGGAGTGTCATTACATATTGAGATCGAACCCAACATAGCCACCTATTTATCCTGCTATTTATAGGAATCTGGTCACATATAGTTTATTACAAAACACTAGAAAGGTCTGCAAAAGAGTCGATACTTCCTAAAGATAGAGTGGAGAATGATATTCTCAAGCCACGAAGCTAATATCCTTGTTAGTCTTCTTGACTAGTTGCACGCTTTCTTTTCGAATGCTTTGGTTCCTATTTTGATGGATCATCCTTAACAACAATTGTACTCGTGTTTGTGATATTATCATGGCTGTTTGAAGGCTCTAGTTGTACCTTTATCTTTCCCCTTTCAATCATGCTTTGAATCTTAAATTTCAATGCCGGATAATCTTCAGTGTCATGTCCTTGAATGTTTGAGTGGTAAGCTGTAATATTTCAGTAGTGTAAAAGTCAATTGGATGTGGAAAATAGATAAGCGAGGAGGGAGAATTAACACCAAAAGATATGAATAATCATGAAGGTCGAATGTATACTAATTGTTAGAATATGCATAGCGGAAGCAATATTCAAGACCTCAAATTCACATTATAATTAAATAATATAATTAGAACGAATTTAGAATAACACTTACCTGCTGAAGCTTTCACAAAACTCGGTCAAAATCAAGGAATCAAGAATTGCAACCTTCTATTGTTTCCTAACTGGTTTTATCTTTCAAGTCTTGTGTGGGCAAGAAGGTTTTCAGAAAAGGATGATTTTCCCTTGAGAACAACCACCCATATATAAAGTTTTCAATAGAAGAAGAAAGGTTTGAAGAAAAAAAACATCTTCAGCCATTGATTCTCCATTAATAGCCATTAAACCCCAATAAGAGCAATTATCAGCCATTAACCCCATCAATGGCATTCAACAGAAAGAACATTTTCTTCTTTCTTCTTTTAAAGAAATAAAATGATTTAAACCTTTTTAAGACTAATAATTAATTATTAAAAAAATTATTTATTTCCTTTATTAGAAGACTAGAAAAAGCTTATTTCAGAATGGTCCTTTTCTTTTCCAAACTTGATCAATTAGTCAGGCACAACAGGGACCGCAATTTCTAAGTAGAGGCTTCCAATTACAATATTAATTCATAAAATCATGAATTAATCACATCATAATAAATAACAAATTGTATCACTAAAATATGTGATTGCATTCTTTGATTTAATTCTGAAACCTTCCATTACATCTTATTTAACTCTCTATGTTAGAATTACCGATACCAATCAATTAAATCAAACTTCTAAAAAATTTAATCTATTGATTAATTTAATCCTTTATCTTTATCCTTAAATTAATTCACGTGAAAGATATATATAATCCACATGCAGGATTTTCACGTGACAACCTATAAGATACCATAAAGGGACGTCTTCTTTCTCATATCTGAGATACGGTTCTATCAACTACTTATTATTTCATGAATGTGATTTGTCATTATTCAATACATTAGGAATATTTTGATTCATCGGAGAGTCTCGTGTTTTAATTGATTAAAATAATAAAACAAACTACACAGATCATAACAATTATATCAAGTTTAAGAGTATAAGTACATGTAATGAACTAGATATATAGTTTATTAAAAATCAGAACTTAAGTGAATATCTCAATTTGGTTAGTTCAATACATACAAAATGTACTAGTACAAGAAGTTGGAATTTTACCATTCTCATAATTAAGATCGAATTATATTTAATCTTGTGCTACAATCCCAAGATGTTTGTCCAACTTCATCTTTGATTGTGAACATTTAATATATCACTTATAAGAACCGCAAATTTTAATCTTCCGTGTATGAGTCAGATAACTCCATACACAAAATTCGTCTACTATATAAGTAATGGACATGCATATAAACAGAATGATCTATTAAAACAAAGACTTTTATTATAATAATTAAAATAAAATACAAAGTCTTTACAAGGGATTAAATAAAATACTACAACTTAACCACATGGTTAATAATATATCCCAACACTAATCTACCCCAAAACAAAGATAAAACAAAATAATAAGAGTTGATTTGTAAGCATTAAAAATACTTAAGATTTAAAGCAATCCATACGAGAATTTAAGGAGGCTTCAAATGTTTGTTTCATTATAGGGTTGATGCCGCAATATTATTAATTGCGCTCCTCCACCATAGAAACAATTTTTTTATTTGAGGTCGGTCTTAGAAAATAATAATAGTATTCAAGGGATAATTGAAATATTTGAATTAAATACAAACATATAAATACATTTACATATATATTAGTACACATAATCCCTTTTTAAAAACCTTGGGTAAGTGTTACTCCCGGGGACACATCGGCTTAGTTAAAAATTTGAAATTAGACCTCATAATTTCTTTTACTTTCCCACTAACTATAGGTAGAGATACTAATTATATATAATTAGAAATAAAAATGTCATGTCCAATCCAAATTATTACAAGAGTGTTCGTACATAATTATTACATATTAACTAATGAATAAAAGAAACAAAATAAATCCGAGACAAGCAAGCTTGACTGGCGGATCCTTGAAAAACTCCCAAGTACCAGGAACTCTTCAAAACCTATCCCCAAAATCTCAGGTTCAGGAATACCTGCTAACTTAAACACAAAGGCATACGAGAAAGTCTTGTGCATGCTTTTTAACAGAGAAATATGACCTGTAACACATTCCTACATTTTTACACTTTTTAGGACACTTACATTACTCATATAAGGCATATAAGAGTAATAATAAATCATTCATACCGTGGCAGTAATCACTTTATGCTTAGACTTGACAGGGAATCAAAAGGAAGGAAATTAGTATCCAGAAGCAGATGATATAAATTAGTAGCCATGATTATTAGACCTTTATGTTTGTGAGAGCCTAAATAGAATAGTTTAGTGCCATATTTTAACATGTATTGCAAACTAAACCAATATCTATGTAGGAGAGGTACCATAGACTTTTCACTCAACCATTAAAACAGATTGTAAAGAGACAGAAGGATTTTGTAGAAAGTTGTTTTTGTATATTACATTGACCATCTTTAAATACATAAGGAGGAGTAGAGATTGCTACAATACAAGGGAAACTAAATAAATAAATTAAGAAAATTACATAACATAAGGGATATAAACAAGACATGAAAGATCTAAAGGATTGTAAAATCAGAAAGAGTTAAGGGAAGATATCCTCGGGATTATCTTTCCTTCTTATGTCCCCACAAGATAGGTGGTGGTTCAAAAACAGAGGAAACTGGCAGCAGGTACAATCTTGTTAAGAGAGTCACCTAGTTGCAAACAAGATGAAACATGACGGACAGTGAGAGACTAATCTAGAACTCGCTCCTAAAAAAAGAGATAATCCAAATCAAGATGCTTAATTCTTACGTGTGTAGAAAGATGGTTTTGGCAGAGGAAAGTGGCACCAAGGTTATTTCATCCACATATAGGAGAATAAATACAATACAGTTTGTGCCACGGAGAATGAATAGAGAAGGATCTAATTGTGAGCATACAAAACCAATACAAGCAATAAAGTTCTTGAACTCTATATATCATGCACGAGGAGCTTGACGGATTTCATATTTTTTTTCTCAATTCACATAACACTTGTCATAACCATGTCTCAGAACCAATGCAAATGACATGTTCACACAAATAATGAGGATATGACTATTTCCATAACAATGCACAATTCACAACAACACAATCGTGATACAACATCAACAATGAATCAATAAGCCTTTCAAACCATTCTCAACACATCACACACCAATAATTAATCACATTGCCTTTGATTAACCCTTTTTCATTATTAAAATTATTCAATATGGACAAGTCAACCCATCAACAAGTCCCATTACTCCCCAACACACACCACAAGGAAATATACGAATTCTATACACTTAACAAGGGTTGAGAAATCCACTTGCCTCAAATAGTCAAACACTCACTACAACACTTTAGTCTTCCCCTTTCATTGGGCTTCAAAATAAATGCAATCTATTCAAATAAGTAATCATAATAAGATTTTGAAACTAAAAACACTCATATTATTATATGTTTAGGCTTGATCCAAATACTCACCCAAATCTATAATCATGTTCCTAAATCTTGGTGCCAACTAGGTCAAATCTCATATTTCCTAAATTTCAAGCCTAGGGTTAAGTCTGAATCTCTCCAAATAACATAACTTTAATGAGATTCATATAATATAATATACCCAACATATCAAAGCTTGAATAAACTCCCGTAGAACCTCACTATATTTTAACACAATTCAATCCTATCAAAAACTTACCAATTATTAGCTCATTATTGGCTATCAATATGTCATAATTTTCCCACTCAAACTTATCCTTTAAAGACCAAATTCCAATGGAATACATAATTTAAATGTTCAATTCTTTTCCTCCCATCATTAAGAGAACTAACGCCACATATGTAATTATTAGTGGGCGATGTTTGTTTACTAATTGGACTATCTGGTATATATATATATATATATGTATATATATCTATGTATATGTATGTATGTATGTATGTATATATATGTATATATATATATATATATATATATATATATATATATATATATATATATAATATAATATGTATGTATATATATATATATATATATATATATATATATATATGTATGTATATATATATATATATCTATGTATATATATATCTATGTATATGTATGTATTTATGTATATATATATATATATGTATGTATATATATATATGCGGATCATGTGCAGCTATGTTAAGTATTTTACCTTTATTACCTCCTTCTTGAAGTCTAATAGGTTCTTCTATAGGTTGTCTTCTTCCTTTTGGTTTTAAATTTTCTGTTTGTATGTCTGGATTTACTCTGTATACTCTATATCTAGGTAAATTTCCAGTACTAGTTTGTATAGGTGGCATAGTACTAGTCTTTTGAAAAGGACTTGTACTACTTGAGGCGCTTTCCATTAATTCTTTTATACTAGCTTCACTTATTTCTGATAATTCTTCATTTCTATAACCATAATTATCTTGTCTTAATATACAATTTTTAAAATGTTCTTCTACTTCTTCAAAATTTATTTGATTCTTTTTACAACCTTTACATTTAAAAACTGTATTATTATTATTATCATATAATTTTTTGGCCTTAATTATAACTTTATCTACTTCATAATATTCTTCTTCTATTATTTCTATATTCATAAATTCTTTTTCAACTTCATCTACTTCTTCTTCTTCTATTTCTTTCTGATCAGTATAACTATAATCAGTAAATCTTATAGAAGTCTGTCCTTTACTATTTATATACATTAAATGATCTTTTGGTTTTAAAATTTCTTTTTTATTTAAATTCTCTAAATTCCATTCTAAACCAGCATATTCTTCTGAGTCTATTTTTAAAGGTTTCATTACCTTAATTCCTTTGTCTCCCATTAATCCTACTACATCTTCTACTTTTAATTTAAATTTTGTATTACTATTTGTTGCTAATTTTCCAATAAATCCTACACATATTAGTAAATTATTTCCACCAATCATTTCTTCATAACCTTTTGTCTGTACTCCTATTTTTATATGATTAGCAAAATCATCAGTATTTACCATAAAGTCTGGGCTACAATAGAATAAACCACCATTTTTTGTCATGTCTACTTCAGTTAATCCTATTAAAGATTTCTTAAGTTCTGTCCATCTATCATCATATATAGTTATTAATACTTTTGTTCCTAAATTTTTTCTTGTTAATCCTTTTAATCCTATTACTATTAAACCCATATGCATTAAATTCATATTTTCATTTTTTATTTTTCTTAAAGATTCTGAGCTTATTAAATTTAAACTAATACTATCTTTTCCTATTACACACAATTGTTCTTCTCTATAATGTTTATATAATTGTGCTTGTCCGGAAAAGAAACCTGTATTATATAAAATCTTTGGATTTAATAATTTTAATTTATTTTGCTGAAATATTTGTATATCTTTATCTACATCTATTACTTCTTCTAATTGATGACTACTACTTGGTCTATTTTTAGAAGAGTCTAAAATTTTTGACAATATTCCTCCTCTTAAGTTGTTTTGAGAGAAACTTGATCCTGGTTTGTCTGTTGTTCTTCTTTTAAACGGAAAAAATTCCATTCTTTCTTTATATTTATTTTTCTTTCTTCTTTAGGAGTTATTTCTATTCTTTTTAATTGTTCAATTAAATCTTCTATATTATTATCTTTAACAACTTGTTTTTGTTCTTTAGCTTTATCTTTTATTATTTGTTCTAACTTTTCATTTATTTCTAATAATAATAAAATTATTGTATTATTTTATTTTATTATTGTTATATCTGATTTTCCTAAAGGCTGATGAACTGATAATCCTTCTGGATTTGGTGAAATTTCTGCTGCTTTCTTTAATACTTCTTTATATAAATTATTATTCATGAAAGTACTATATTTTTTATTATAATTAATTCTTCTTTTAACTCGTTTATTTCTTTTTTAAAATTATTTATTTTATATTCTTCTTGAGGGATTAATTCTTGATTTTTTATTCCTAAAATTTTTCTTTCTATATCTGTTTGTTGTATTTTAATATATTCTAAATTATTCTCTAATTTTTCTAACAATTTATTTTGTTTTATTTGCAGGTCTCTTAGATTTTCTAAATTTTTTATTATTTTTTCTTGTTCTATTTGTAATGTTTCTCCTAAATTTATTATTAAATCTGTGATACTATTTAGATGTTGGTCTGCACCATGTAACTGATGTTCTCCTAAATTAAAATTACACCTTAGTAATGATTCGTCTTTTAATTTTCTATATTTTTTGTCTGGTATTAATTTTAAATCTAAATATTCTAAATCTCTTAATTTAGCTATGATTTCTTTATTTGTTATATTTTATTCTCAATTTTCTTATATATTTTGCTTCTAATTTTGATATAGTTTTTATAATAAAATCTAATCTTTTTGGGTCTTTATTTTTTTTTATTTAATTCTTTATATTCTGGATATAACGAATCAATTTTATTTCTTAATTTCTGTAATTTAGATATTTTATTTTTAACCATTTATCCTAAAGGAATCCAAATAGGTCTTCTTTTTTGATCTTCAATTCTTATTTTAGTATATTCTATATTTCTTTCTAAAGCTAAAATTTCCCAATTTATTCTTGAGGTTATTCTTTCTACTAAATTATCGTGATGTATAATTCTTTCTTTAAATTGTCTTTGTATATCATAAACTAATAATTCTTCAACTATATTTTTTATCTCTATTAATTTTTTAATTCTTAATCTTGATTCTTTTAGAAGTTGTAATTCTATGTGAAAATTTCTATAATTAAAAGATATTTGTCTGTTTAAAGGATGTCTTTTCATAAAAATTTATTATTTTAATTATCCCAAATTAAGATATTTTATTTTTCTTAAAAAATGATTTCTTAATTTTTTATGCATATAAATATCGTAATTTATATCATTTATTTCTAAACTTGAAATATGTATTAACTGATGATAGTCTGGATGTTTTTTATTATTTTCTATTCTAATTCTTATATCTAAAAACTTTTCTCTTAAAATTTCTAACTTATCTATTTGTTGTAACTCTGTATAAGCTAATTTATTATGTAAACTTATATATTTATAATATCTATGTAGTCTCATAGACTATTGGTCCAACTAAAATCTTTCAGCTCTGATACCAAAATAAAGGGTATATTGTTTTTCAATAATTTTTTCAATAATTTCTAAAAATTTCAAAATTTCAAAAGTTTTTTCTCAAATATGTTGTAAATCCTACTAAGTACTTTCTCTTTCTTTAATCCTTTAACATATAAGTAGTTCTTTTGCTATTAAGTTTATATAACTTCTCCCAAAGTTTTTTTTTATTTTTATTTTTTTATTTTTTTTTAATTGTTTTAACTTTGTTTCACTTCTTCTTTACAGCTTAATTTTAAACAGTTATCTTCTCTAACCACACCCCGGATAATGTCTTAACAGCACAACTGGCTTCAACAGACATTCAACAATTCCTAGGACTTTACAGGTTAGTCCATAGATACTATCTAAAACTGTTTAGAGAACTGTATACTTCAAAGTTTAACAATTATCACAAAAACATAAAAACATGTTTAAACATATTTACTTGATTTCATAATTTAAACAAACCATAATATACATATAGGGAGATAAGTTACATAAACTTAATAAAGCATAAACTACTTACATATTAATGGAGAAAGAGATTTCCCTTTCGGGAGTCCCGCTTAGGTAAACAAAAACTAAAAAGCTTTCAAAAACTTTCACTCAAAATGAACACTCTTTTTTTTTTTTTTTTTTTTTATATCTTTCTCACTATTTCTCTCTATTCTTTTTTTTGATGTTTTCTCTTACTCTTTTTTCTCTCTTATTTTTTCTCACCTTACTTTCTCTTCTTGGAATGAGATATATATATACATTCTTTCGGACTTCAAAATCCGGATTTCAAAGTGAAAAAAGAATCTGCCGGGTGCTCTTTGGGCCCCATCGTCACATGCTCCTTTATCATCTTTGTCGATTTGAGTGCTTTGAATCGTCATTCCTTACGTCTTTGATATTTTACAGTGCTTTCTGTCGTCATCCCTTACGTCTTTGATATTTTACTCGTCATCCCTTACGTGTCTTTGATATTATTATTCCGTCTGTTTCTTGCAATCACCATCTTATGTGTCTAGGTTATGTAGAGCTTCTGTATCAAAGCTCATACCTGAATCATCGTCTTCATTTGGGTCTTGTGCAAAGTGATCCATAGCAGGATTATACCCTGAACTTTCGGATTCTTCTGATTCTGGAATAGGATGTTCTATTATAGTCTTTTTGATATTTTCTTCTAAAGCTTTTTTAACAGCTATTTCAATCATATTTTCTATATTTTCATTTTTTTTCTTTGTCTTTCTTAAATTTATTCCTTTTTTCTTTTGTGGAATAGCTATTGAAGATTCTCCGGTCTGGAAACTAGCTGGTAGTCTTCTTACACTTTTTGGCAAAGTGTCAGCCATTAACGGATTTGATGAGTCTTTACCAGTTACCGTTTGAACTGGACTAGCTATATCTAAATCTGATATAGTAGATTTCTTTACATTCATTGGGGAATGCACACCCATCTTATCCATTTTTATTGGAGATGGAAAACTCCTTGTCTGACTTAATTGATATAACTCATTATAAAATACTTTTTCTTTTTCTTGATATTTATGTATCTGTTCTAATAATTTTTCTTTCTCTTTTTGCAATTTCTCATTTTCAATGTTCAGTCTTTTAAAAGCTTCTGTCATATTAGAACAATGATCACAAAAAATAATTTTATTTGTATCTTTCTGAATATTATATTGTGGTATATTAATATTTTGATTTCTAAGACTTGGGCTTATATAATAATTTGGTCCCAATTTAGCTTTTGCATAATCTAAACTTTCTGTAAAATCATTAAAACCTTTATATAGAGGAATTGGAAAATTTTTTATAGAGTCTACCACTTCTATCCAGGTGTGAAAAATACCTGGTTTATGGCCTTGTACTACTACATAAAATTTAAATTTATTACTTTGATTCTTTTCTGTAAAATAATGACTTAAAGCATTTAAAGTAGAAATAAAATATGCATAATTTTTTGGATTCTTATTGAAAGCAATCCAAATATTGTCTATAAGGCATTTTTGTGGTTTATCCACTCTTACCTCTGGTTTAAGTCTGAAAGTTAGATTGCAGTCTTGGTATAATAACATACTTTCTGGTCCAAAATGTATTCTTTCTAAAGTCTGTTTTTCCAACATAGCGTGAGGCTTATATTGGGTATTTTGTTGTAAAAGACTATTTAAGTATGATAATGGGTTTGAAGAGGATGATAAATCTTCCATCTTGCCCTTGTCTTTCTTTGTATTGTCTTTTCCTGTCATGCTATAGAAACAAAATTGATTAGTTTATTTAATAATTCTACTTAATTGATCAGCTAGATTATTATCTTTTCCAGCTATATGTTCAATTCTAATATTATTATATACAGAGGTAGCATCTAAAAAATTTAACCATCTTCTTTTACTACTTTTTCTTTCATTCATTTTTTGATAAAATTTAACTATAGCTTCACAATCTGTTCTTATTAATATTTCTGGTTTATTTAGAATATATAATCTAAAACTGTCTAAACCATATATTATAGCTAAAATTTCTGCATCTATACTACTAATATTTCCTTTTTCTTTGTATTTTCCACTTTGGTATGCACAAATTTTTTCTTCATTCTTATTACTATATTTATTTGGTCTAGCTTTTAATACAGCTCCCCATCCTTCTAAGCTCCCATCTGTTTCTATTATTAAATAATCACTTTCTAAAGGTAGAACAAGGTCTGGAATTTCTTTAATCATTTCTTTTAATTGTTTTACTAATTTTATGTCTTCTGCATTAAAATTTTTCTGGCCTTTAGAACCTGTTTTTGAATATAATGGTCCAGCCACTTTTCCTAAATCTTTTATAAAATTTCTAGCATAATTTAATATTCCTAAGAATTTTTGTAATTCTTTTGTCTTGTCTAATATATCTGGCATATCTAATATTTTTTTAGCTATATGGGGTTGTAAGGTTATTTTTCCTTCCCCTATTATTACTCCTAAAAATTTTATATGAGTCTTACATATTTCCATTTTCTTTTTGCTAATTATTATTCCATTTTCTACAAATAACTTAAAAGTTGTTTGTAAATGACCTAAATGTTCTCTTAAATCTTTACTAAATACTAAAATATCATCTACATATACAATTATAAAATTTTTATATTCTCTAAATATATTATCCATTTTTCTTTGAAATATTGGAGGAGCAGTCTTTAGACCAAATGGCATTACTAACCATTCAAAATGACCTTCTGGACAAGTAAAAGCTGTCCATTCTATACTTTCTTCCTCCATTTTTATTTGCCAATATCCAGATTTACAATCAAATTTACTGAATATTTTTCTTCCTTGTATTCTATTAATTAATTCTGTCTTATCTGGTAATTTATAACCATCCATTCTAGTATTATCATTTAGTCTTTTATAATTTATTACCATTCTTGCTTTACCTCTAATTATTTCATTATGATTTCTAACCATAAAGGCTGCAGATCTATGTTTAGACTTAGATCTTCTTATTACTCCTAAATTCATTAATTCTTTTATTTGAGTCTCAAATTCTAACAAATCTTCATTTGTTGATTCTATAGAGGCTGTTTTTACAATATATTCTGGATTTATAATGTCTAATTTACATTTTATTTTATTTGCCTCCCAATGTTTTAGAGGTTTTTCTCCTATAATTTCTAGTTCATCTAGAATATGTATTGTTCTTTCCAAGTCTTTTTGGTCTTTTATTATTCCTATTTTTTGTATACCTTTCTTAAAATCATATAATTCTGTATTTATTTCTATTAAAGAATATTCTTTTTCATTTTCTTCTATAGTTATTAATTCTAATTCTTCATTTACTATACACTCACATTTTTGTTGTTTATTATTACAATTACAATCTTCTTTAATATCTTTTTTATTTTTAATGTATCTGTATTTATTTTCTACAGGTATAGTTACTACTGATGTTTCAGTTACTTGCTTGGAAAAGATTACTCCATCCCTAGTTAGCAAACAACTTCCATTATTATGTAATAAAAAGTCTAATCCTAACACAAAATCTACTTGTATATTTAAATCTCTTACACAAATTTTTTCTAATTTATATGTTGGTTTGTAAAAGTCTGTACAAGTATTAATAAAACTTATTGTAGCTTTATTTATATAATGTTTGTATGTATTATATGATCCATCCATTTGCATAGCTATTTGAGGATTTTGTAATTCTTTTATTAGATTTTGTGGTATAATTTTCTTATTTATTATACTTCTTGTACAACCTGAATCTACTAATGCTAAAGTTTCTACTTCATAGTCTTCAATTCTTATTCTTGCTAGAATTTTAATAGTACTTATCTTTTTGTCTTCATTACAGATTAAAATACTTGATTCATTATTTAATAATTCTTCTTCTAATTCTAAATTTTCTTTTTCTTCATACATTTTTTCTTTTCCTTTATCTAATTTATATATCTTTTGTTCCAAAATTTCTACTCTCTTTTCTAATTTTCTTATTTCTTCTTCTAAATTAATAGTCTTATTATTTTTTCCAATTTCTATTGGTTTATTAATTTTTATTTCTTCATTTTTCTTAATAATGGATTTTTCTATACAAGGTATACATCCTTCTATATAACATTTTTTACATTTGGCTCTTATATTTCTTCCTGGATACCAATGACATATATAACATTGGTTACTATCCAATCCTTTTCCTTGTTCAAAATCATGATCACAAGTAAAAGATATATTTACCATATTATGATTTTCTAAATCTTCTAAATTTAATTTTTCTAATCCTATGTTATTTATTAATTCATCTTCTTCAGAATCTGAAGATTCTTTCTTTTCTTCATTTACTTCCATACTTATTATGGAAAATATACTTTCATTGTCTGACATATATTCGTCTACATTTATTAATGTTTCTTGAAAATCTTCTATTAATTGAGCATTTCTAGTTCTACTATTATTTCTTTTTGGACAAGTATTAGCTAGATGTTCTTGACTTCCACAAGTAAAACATTCCAATTTATTTTTATAACTTCTATTATTATCATATTTTCTTACATGTCTATTTTTATCTAAGTAAGGTTTTCTAGCTCTTGATTTTCTTAAATAATATTTTCTTTTTGAAAATTTATTTTTATAATTTTTATTTTTCTTATATTTATTATTATTAGGTTACATAATAATGGAAGTTGTTTGCTAACTAGGGATGGAGTAATCTTTTCCAAGCAAGTAACTGAAACATCAGTAGTAACTATACCTGTAGAAAATAAATACAGATACATTAAAAATAAAAAAGATATTAAAGAAGATTGTAATTGTAATAATAAACAACAAAAATGTGAGTGTATAGTAAATGAAGAATTAGAATTAATAACTATAGAAGAAAATGAAAAAGAATATTCTTTAATAGAAATAAATACAGAATTATATGATTTTAAGAAAGGTATACAAAAAATAGGAATAATAAAAGACCAAAAAGACTATATATATGTATATATATCTATGTATATGTATGCATGTATATATATATATATATATATATATATATATATATGTATGTATGTATATATGTATATATATATATATATATATGTATGTATGTATATATGTATATATATACATATATGTATGTATGTATATATGTATATATATATATATATGTATATATATACATATATGTATGTATGTATATATGTATATATATATATATATGTATATATATATATATATGTATATATATATACATACATACATATATGTATATATATACATATATATATATATATATACATATATATATATATATGTGTATATATATACATATATATATAAAAATATAAATATATACTTAGATATAAACTTTTACACTTAGATATAAACTTTTATATTAATATTTTTTATAAATATACACTTAGATATAAACTTTTATATTAATATTTTTCAATAATATTTTTTAATAAAATATTGTTTTTTAGAAATTAACAAAAATTACAAATAGTTTTGATCAAATATGTTGTAAATCATACTCAGTACTCTCTCTTTCTTTGTTCCTTTAACAATAAAATAGTTTTTTAGCTTTAAAGTTTTAATAACTTCTCCCAAATTTTTTTTTTTTTTTTTTTAATAATTATTTAACTTTGTTTCACTTCTTCCTTACATCTTGATTTTAAATAGTACTCTTCTCTAACCACACCCTGGATAACTATGTCCTAACAGCACAACTGGCTTCAACGGACATTCAACAATTCCTAGGAATTTACAGGTTAGTCCATTGATACTATTTAAAACTGTTTAGAGAACTGTTTACTTCAAAGTTGAACTATTATTACATATGAACATATATGAACAACATATTTACTTTGTTTCATAAATTAAACATAATTATACATAAAGGGAGATAAGTTACATAAACTTTTAAAGCATAAACTACTTACATGTCTTAGGTAGAAAGAGATTACCTTTCGGGAGTCCCCGCTAGACTGAACAAATTTAATTAAAAAATAAAACTTTACAAACTTTCACTCAATCTAAACACTTTTTATTTTTATTTTTAAAACACTAAGATTTTCGAAATTAAAAATTTAGAAGCTTAGAAACTTTCTATAGATTGCTGATTGCTCTTGGTTTTTTCTCGCTCTACTCTTCTTCTAATAATTGTGAGTATTTATAGAGGCTTCCGGACTTGAAATTCGGATTTCAAATTGAGAGAAAGTTGCTTTTTAGCCTGCCGGGTGCGCTGTGGGGCCCCATCGTCACATGGCCATGTTGCTTCTTTCTTATCTCTTTGTTAATGCCTTATTATCTCACTGCTTACGTCTCTTTATACATACGTCATTGCTTGCGTCTACTTTGTACATTCTTGTATGTATCTTCTTTGTACAGTCTTCTTCTCTTAGGTATCCATATTATGTAAAGCAATTGAATCAAAACTCATTCCTGAATCATCGTCTTCATTTGGGTCTTGTGCAAATTGTTCCATAGCAGGATTGTATCCACTGCTTTCAGAACTGTCTGATTCCGGTCTAGGATTTTCTAAAATTATTTCTTTTGTTTTTTCTTTTAATACTTTATTTACAGTTTTTTCTATCATATTTTCTATTTTTTTCTGTCTATTTTTTTTATACATATTCCTTTTTTCTTTGTCTTTGATGAAATCTCTTCTTCTTGTTTTGAAGATGTCTCTCCTTTTTGGAAACTCATAGGAAGTATCCTTACACTTTTTGGCAAAGTGTAAGCTATAAACGGATTTGATATATCTTTACCAGTTACCGTTTGAACTGGATTAGATGTATCTTTATCCGATACAGAGGATCTTTTTACATTCATTGGGAAATGTACACCCATCTTATCCATTTTTGAAGGAGATGGAAAACTCTGAGTATTTTTGTTGATCTGGTATAATTCAGAATATAAAGATTTCTCTCTCTCTTGGAGTATTTGAATTTTCTCTAATAACTTTTCTTTTTCTAATCTCAGTCTATTATTCTCTTGGTTGAGTCTTTTGAATCCTTCGGTCATGGAAGAACAATGATCACAAAAAATTATTTTGTCTGTATCTTTTTGAATATTGTATTGAGGAGTCTGAGAAATTTGTTGTCTCAAACTTGGGGTAATATAATAATTTGGTCCCAAATTTCCTCTAGCATAGTCTAAAGCTTCATTAAAATCATTAAATCCTTTAAAAAGTGGTACTGGAAAATCTTTTATTACATCTACTACCTCGGTCCACATTTGAAAAATTCTAGGTTTATGTCCCTGGTTTACTACATAAAATTAAAATTTTTTATCTGTATTCTTCTCAGTAAAATAAAAACTTAAAGCATTTATAGTTGAAATAAAATAACTAACATCTCTAGGATTTTTATTATAAGAGATCCATAAATTATCTATTAAACATTTTTGGGCTTAATCTATTCTGGTCTTAACATGTAATCTAAAGCTCATATTACTTTGTGGATAACAAATTAAACTATGAGGCCCAAAATGAAGTCTTTCAAAATTCTGATTTTCCATATTTTTTAAAGGTTTATAATGAGTATTACCTAATAATGTCTTTAAATACAAATCTCTATAATAATCTGAAGAGGATGAGTCTTCGGCTTTATCTTTCCGGCCTGCATTCTGAAATAAATTAAATTAATTAATCATTCTACTTAAATGATCTGCTAAATTATTATCTGTTCCTTTTATATGTTCTATTTTTATATTATACACAGAGGTTGCATCTAAAAAATTTAACCATCTTCTTTTACTACTTTTTCTTTCATTAATCTTTTGATGAAATTTTACTATTGCTTCACAATCAGTTCTTATTAAAATTTCTGGTTTATTTAAAATATATAATCTAAAACTATCTAACCCATATATTACTGCTAAAATTTCTGCATCTATACTAGTTAAATTTCCTTTTTCTTTATACTTACCACTTTGATAAGTACAAATTCTTTCTTCTATTTTAGTACTATATTTATTTGGTCTGGTTTTTAGGACAGCTCCCCATCCTTCTAAACTTCCATCTGTTTCTACTATTAAATAATCATTTTCTAATGGTAAAACAAGATCTGGAATTCCTTTTATCATTTCTTTTAATTTCTTTACCAATTTTATATCTTCTGAATTAAAAGTTTTTTGTCCTTTAGACCCAGTTTTTGAGTATAAAGGTCCTGCCACTTTTCCTAAATCTTTTATAAAATGTCTAGCATAATTCAAAATTCCTAAGAATTTTTGTAATTCTTTTGTTTTATTTAACTTGTCTGGCATTTCTAAAATCTTTTTTGCTATATGTGGTTGTAGACTTATTTTTCCTTCACCTATTATTACTCCTAAAAATTTTATATGAGTCTTGCATAACTCCATTTTCTTTTTACTTATAATTATTCCATTTTCTATGAATAACTTAAAAGCTTTTTGTAAATGTCCGAGATGTTCTCTCATATTTATACTGAAAACTAGTATATCATCTACATAAACAATAATAAAATTTTTATATTCTCTAAAAATATTGTCCATTTTTCTTTGGAATATTGGAGGAGCAGTTTTTAAGCCAAATGGCATTACCAGTCAAAATGTCCTTCTGGACAAGTAAATGCTGTCCATTCTATACTTTCTTCTTCCATTTTTATTTGCCAATATCCTGATTTACAATCAAATTTACTAAATATTTTTCTTCCTTGTATTCTATTTATTAATTCTGTTTTATCTGGTAATTTATAATCATCCATTCTAGTATTATCATTTAATCTTTTATAGTTTATTACCATTCTTGCCTTTCCTCTAACTATTTCACTATGATTTCTTACCATAAAAGCTGAAGATCTGTGTTTTGATTTAGATCTTCTTATTACACCTAAATTCATTAATTCTTTTATTTGAGTTTCAAATTCTATTAAGTCTTGATTTGTTGATTCTATTGAAGCTGTTTTTACAATATATTCTGGGTTTATTATGTCTAATTTACATTTTATCTTATTTGCTTCCCAATGTTTTAATGGTTTTTCTCCTATTATTTCTAATTCATCTAAAATTTGTATTATTTTTTCTAAATCTTTTTGATCTTTAATTATTCCTATTTTTTGTATCCCTTTCTTAAAATCATATAATTCTGTATTTATTTCTATTAAAGTATATTCTTTTTCATTCTCTTCATTTACTATTATTTCTACTTCTTCATTTAATTTTTCACAAGTATCACATGTATCACATTTATCACATTTACAGTCTTCTTTATTACATTTATTTTATATATATATATATATACATATATATGTATATATACATATATATATATGTATATATACATATATATATATATACATATATATATAAAAATATATATCATAAAAGCTTAACTAAATTTCTCACCCGAAGGAAGAGTATTCACTGCTCAAGTCCTCCTTTTACAATTTGTGAGTCCATGCCGCACGAACTGTGCGGTTCTCTCACACAGTTTAGGTCTAATTTATTTTACATGGGTCAAGTGATATAGGATATTAAATAAAATATGGACTTGGCCCATTAATCATCAACTAGTTAAATTAATTATTTAATAAATACCATCAACTAAATATCATAGTTAAGCGAGTAGTTTTAAAATTCTATTTAAAATTTATGGAAAGAGACTTTTATGAAAGAGAGAGGACTAGATCTCAAAATGGCCTAACAGGTCATTACATTATCCACCACTAAAAACCATTTTCGTTCTCGAACATAAAGAAGGAGAAGGAAGAATAACCGACGTTACCAAAAGCTTGAGGTATGATCTTCTAGAGTCAGTGTTCATCTCTCTAAGTTAGCTCCTCCTTAAGAGTATTTCATTAAGATCAACTACTAAAAATTGAACTTTCGAATTAAAATTTGATAGATCTAACAATCAGGAGTGATTACAAGCCACAGACTAACCCATGAACTCAATCCGAACCGAAACCCTCTAGATCATAACACAACCATCAGGACGACTCTTTTCTCACGTAACTACGACAAAATTCTGAATCAATACTGGCTACAACCAGAAGTGAACCTGAACCAATCATCACTCATTCATAATGCACAAAACCATCATAGATCTTATTAAGATTCCTTTCTCACATCATAATCCTTCACGAGCTTAAGCTATAATCTCTAGACATCGGGCATTCATCAAGAAAAACCAAACTCATCTAACCCAAAGAAAAAAATGATCAAGTAACCACCCAACAGGCTATACACCCCACAATAAAGAGCCCCTAACAATACTCTTAAACAATTGTAACTTTTCATAGTAGCTCTTCCATAAGTTCTCATAAGCAAGGTTATGCGTGTAAAATCACTGATATACTTCAACTATCTCAAACAACACTAAATCTGTCATAACAGAAATGATCAATTCTACCCAAGAATGCCACCTTACCATGAAGACAATCGCAGGATCGATACACCCGATCCACCACTAGAAATTCACCCATAGATGTGACAACACACGTGACATAAGCAGTAAATCATACTCCAAACACTGTCCAAAACGAAGAAGGGGGTCACATTAGAATGTACAAAATCAAGGTCGAATAACACAAGATACTCCTTCCATAATGACCATATCAAAAATTCCATTCAGTTGACTCCATCTCTTTGATTTTTAGCTATCCGTAATTCACCGGTCTGGTGCCCATTACGATCGTATCCATACTCAATTTATCATATCCTACATACTCTTCACATTATTCCATTGAAGCTTACATTCTCAATATTAACAAAACATCATAACTACTTTGACTATTTACCTTACTCCCAAATCATCACTAGTATAATGTTTTCTTAGCAAACACATTGTCGCCTCTAAAATTTCTGAACTATGGCTCCCTCTCTTTCCATGTAAGTATTCCATGACATATACGAATCCCATCTAAGACTGATAGTACTAATTTCAAATCCGGTAGTACCTGTCCGTCGAGATTAAGCTATTGAATCACCCAAAGTCAACTTCACGCCATCTTTCATATACCAAGTTTAAACTACCATTCATACCATCATATACCTTATCAAACTTAGAGAAATTCTTGGTTTAGAGAAATTCTTGGTCATCCTCAATAATTATGTATACTATGAGCACATAATCTTTATTTACCATCTAGTGTCTATGCAACGCATCAGAACGGTCTGTGTAGTCCCATCAATAGAGTAGCTTCAATCCCATCGAAATCTTTAATAACCATGTAGAACTGTAGGTCCATACTATTGCACATTCATAATTCATCCACTATAATTTGAACAATCTAACCTCACATAACAATGCAAAGTCTTCAACACATCATTGTTTGTCATTCAAACCAGAACCCAATCTTAAAAAAAAGTTTATGATAAACCCCTAGTAAGTCTGTGCCAAATTAGTTCACATCTCACAGTCATATCTGAACTCATAGGCGAAAATTCATACAACATTCAACTTCAAACCACTGGTATATATGAGATGTCTTATTCTTTCACCTTTCTTATATTCTTCCCATGACACCAATTTCAAATACCTTGAACCCTTCAATATACCAAACTCTTGTTCCTTTCGCTTACTCACTTACCAATCTTATTCTTTGACTAACAATATATGACATTTTACCAGATACTCCAAACCAAAACTTTAGGTGAAACCCTTCTTTGGGTCCTTTAACAATCGAAAGTAACAACCCAAACCATGCATAAGTCATTCGAAATGCTCAATACCCTGTAATTTATCATTCTTACCTTACCAATCCATACCTAGGTAACGTCGACTGAGAATGAAAAACCTGAATTGTAATTCCAATATTACCAGTTATCAAACTAGAAAACACAAAAACACTTATTACCACACTCGAACCGAATGCCTATAGACTTCTTTCTCAAATCTTATCCAACATATTTTAACTCATATGAACGACACGTAACACTATAACCATAATCATAGCAAAACAGATGGAACTGCGTGTCTCTAACCCAATTCTCTACTCTCTCTAAAGATGCATTTTTGGCCCTTGTAATCAGAGTAAATATCCTTGTTCTCGCCTCCTTTTGAAGGCTAAACTACATTCCACTAATTTTTTTCATTTATGACTCTAGCTCCTTTCAATTCTATTGAGTGGTGCCTCAACACATCCTACAACTTTCCATATGACCACGCTACCCACCAAATAGCAGCAAACCACAACTTTAGATACCGCAAGTCGTTATTACCCTACCACATTCATTTAAACGAAATTCATTTTCATATGGTTGCATCCTGGTCATAATCCATCACAAAATCTTATTACCGTTATGCTCAGTAGCCATTGCCATTATCTACAAGTCAACCTTATCATCGACATAACACCTTAAACCCAATTATACCAACCAAATTCAAAGGACTAACCCAATTTTATACGCACTTTCTTACTAAAATCCTTAATTACCTTCACACAAGTATACTCATTAGGACTTCCTTTACCCATAAGCTTGTCATTTCAATATTGATTTATTCCCTTGGAGCTTACGATGAAATCACCTATCCTTATTTAGAATTCTCGAGATACACTTCCCAACCTATATGCTTTAATACCGTACCAAAGATCCACCACTAAAAGCTTCCTTACAAACAATGCTTAACTCAACCGTCCGTAATAACAAACTAGTTGGTTTCTCAAATGTGAATGTAACATCAAATCTCATTATATGAACATGTGACACAACTAATAACTCCTTAAGTAGTTAGTATTCACACTTGACAATCGACGTATTCGTTTCCATATACCACTAGTACCACATCATGAAAGTTCATTTGATCCACCACTGAAACACATCATACCTATCGAGATGATCATACCCAAATAGCCCGGACATTTCTACCCATTGAAATAGCTGCAAAACATTACCAAATCCGTTTTGTTTCTAGCCCAAACGATATGCATTCTTTCATAGATCAGGTCGATAGTAGAAGTAACACACTCCATAACTCTAACCAAGAACCCATCAGTACCGTTGTAATATTCGTATCATGAACCTCTTTGATATACACTCAATCTATGAAACCGCAAAAAAGATTCTAACCTTAATTGGTGTAACATCATTCTCGTCATTCGCTAAGCAACCCATATATGTTGTGGTAACTTTACTAACTGTAGTTTCCAAAGTTACTGTATTCATTATCTAGTCATCCATTTAATCATTCCACTTTCAATTGTCGAACCACTCTAGATATTGTCTATACCGCTCAAGTACTGTTCCCTTTGTTGGGTAACTAACCTGACTCAACCCCTTCGAATCGTTGAATATTTCTGATCTGATCAGACATTCTTTTCATAAGTCTATCACTTTCACGTTAATATTAAATCCAACATCAAACCCACACGACACCAACTACTCGCATAAAGAACCATGCATGAGCCATCACTATAAGTGAGAGAGTGGAATGAAGCGATAGGGAATCAAATAGGATCAAGGACGCACGATAGAGATACAAAAAGTGAGGATTTTTCCTAAAAGTCACCATAGCTTCTCAAAGATAAGCAACAGACATCTCCGTGCCGATCCTCGAGACTCTACTAGACTTGGCTTGTACACACGTGAGGCCTATGAACCTGTGGCTCTGATACCATTTTGTCACGACACAAAAATAGACATGATGGCACTCGTCTTATTCCACCAAGACAAGTAAGCCTAAAACGCAACCATTACGATAAAGTGCGAAAATAAACTATAAATAAAAGTCTTATACTTGTATATAATGCGGAAATTCATAATCGACTTAAACATACCCCAAAACCTGGTTGTCATGTGCACACACCTCTAATGTGTTACAATAGATTTGAAAGAAAAACACAAGTCTCAAATGATGTTGTCACTAAAGTAGAACAAGATCATAAATAGGAGTAAGTAGGTCCGCTAAGATGACAAACAGCTACCTCACAAATCTCCACAGAAAGCCTTGGAAAAGAAGAGAATAGAAAGTATCACGAAGATCCGGGCTCATAACCTACAAAAAAATGTAGAAGCAAGGGGTGAGTACCCAACCACACGGTACTCAGCAAGCAAACTTCTAAACACAAGCTAAGGGTATGGAATACGGGTACTCCTTACACCCCAACCGAACCTCCCCAACAACAACCTGCATAAAACCAGTCCAACCTAATAGCTCACAATTTACATAGCACATAGCTCAACCACATCACTTCAACAATTATAGATTAGCAATACGCAAGATCAAGTTCACAAATCACAAGTTCCACAGAAAAGTACTCGTAAGTTCACAAATAATAAATATGCACAATGCAATGAAATGCAATGTCAAGTATAATGATGTATGTCTGACCTAATGATACACACCTGCTGTCTCTCAATCTGGGACCCATGGGGGACATATCTGTCCATGCATCCGTCGCGGCGTACGATATGACCCTCATAATAAAATCCATCACGGCGTGCAACACATCCCTCGACAATAGAATATGTCACAGTATGCGACACGTCCCTTGATAATAGAATCCATCGTGGCATGTGACACGTCCTTCGAATCATAATATCCATCGCAGCGTGCGACACGTCCCTCGAAATGGTACATCCTCTTTAATTTCTTTTTTTTTCTCATTTCACATAACACTTGTCATAACCATGTCTCAGAACCAATGCAAATGAAATGTTCACACAAAAAATGAGGAGATGACCATTTCCATAACAATGCACAATTCACAACAACACAATCGTGATACAACATCAACAATGAATCAATAAGCCTTTCAAACCATTCTCAACACATCACACACCAATAATTAATCACATTGCCTTTGATTAACCCTTTTTCATCATTAAAATTATTCAATATGGAAAATTCAACCCATCACCAAGTCCCATTACTCCCCAACACATACCACAAGAAAATACACAAATTCTATACACTTAACAAGGGTTGAGAAATCCACTTGCCTCAAATAGTCAAACAATCACTCCAGAACTTGAGTCTTCCCCTTTCATTGGGCTTCCAAATAAATGCAATCTATTCAAGTAAGTAATCATAATAAGATTTTGAAACTAACGACACCCATATTATTATGTTTAGCCTTGATCCAAAAACTCACCCAAATCTATAATCAAGTTCGTAAATCTTGATGCCAACCAATAGGTCAAATCTCATATTTCCTAAATTTCAAGCCTAGGGTTAATTCTGAATCTTTCCAAATAACATAATTCTAATGATATTCATATAATATAATATACCAAATATTTGATTTCTTATCCAACATGTCAAAGCTTGAATAAACTCCCGTAGAACCTCACTATATTTTAACACAATTCAATCCTATCTAAAACTTACTAATTATTAGCTCATTATTGTCTTTCAATATGTCATAGTTTTCCCACTCAAACTTATCCTTTAAAGACCAAATTCCAATGGAATACATAATTAAAATGTTCAATTCTTTTCTTCCCAGCATTAAGAGAACTAACGCCACATATGTAATTATTAGTGGGCGATGTTTGTTTACTAATTGGACTATTTGGTATTAACTCTTTCACTAGCAAATATATATATATATATTATAAAAGCTTAACTAAATTTCTCACCTGAAGGAAGAGCATTCACTGCTCAAGTCCACCTTTTACAATTTGTGACTCGATGCCGCATCAACAGTGCGGTTCTCTCACATAGTTTAGGTCTAATTTATTTTACATGGGTCAAGTGATATAGGGCATTAAATAAAATATGGACTTGGCCCATTAATCATCAACTAATTAAATTAATTATTTAATAAATATCCATCAACTAAATAACCATAGTTAAACGAGTAATTTTATAATTCTATTTAAAATTTATGGAAAGGGATTTTTATGAAAGAGAGAGGACTAGTTCTCAAAATGTCCTAACGGGTCATTACAATATGCATCAAGTAGATTGATCACAAAGTCGACATTGGCTGGAACCATTTCTCTTCTGCACAATGTTACTAGCTGGAACTACTTCCCTTCAGCTTTCACATTATTTCACTAGCCTGAACCATTTTCCTTCGGCATTTAGATCACTAGCCGAAACCATTTTCCTTCAACTTTATCACAAAACATCACATGCCGGAACCATTTTCCTTCGGCATTTATATCACTAGTCGGAGCCATTTCTCTTCGGCTTTCACATTATTTCACTTGCCGGAACCAATTCCCTTCGGCATTTAGATCACTTGCCGAAATCATTTCCCTTCGACTTTTATCAAGTTTCAACAATCAATGCACAAAATCAATATCACACCACACAGAGGGACAACAATTCACACAATTCAAGTCCACTTTTATGCTTTCAAGTAATTCACCAATCAATCAAATAGGGGCCACAACAAGGAAATTCACAATCATCATTATCATCAAGAAGCCTTTTCATTTTCCCCCTTTTTGTTGGTTAATATTACTCAAGTGGAACAAAATAACCCTTCACCTCATTCTCGATTACTCCAAACACATAGGCAATGAAGAGAAATAAACAATTCAACCAAATTGCAAAGTTTAAGATATCACTTGCCTCAAACCAATCAATTAATCACTCCAAGAGTTGAGTCTTCCCATTCAGAATCACTTCCAAAGCCACACAATCTATAATAATCAAGTATTCACAATCACCCATCGAAAATCACAATAGCCACATCAATTCTCTTGAAAAGTGGGTCAATCAACACAAAACCCAATTCCAAAAATAAAGTTTGGATCCGAAATTTAATACTTGAAAACATTACTCAAGGCATTCGAAACTCCTTTGAGAAAACCATTTTGAAAAAAGGGATTAAAACTACTTTTAAATCACCATTTTACTAATTTCTGGCGTTCTTTAAGAAAACCCCAAATTTCTCATTTCAAAAGCTTGTTTTGAATACGTAAATCCATAATAACATTGGAAAACTGAAGATTTAGAGTTAAGAATCATTATCCAAAAGATTTTCTTCGAAACTCTGGTCCAAATCGCGAACAAAAGCTCTAAAAATTCAAAAATAGTGAAATGGGGCTTAAACCCTGAATGGCAGGGGAACCCCGCAAAAATAATGGGCATCACAAAAGCGAAGCCCTCTTCGCTTCTGCAAGGGTCGCTTAAGCAACAGGTCCTTCGCCTAAGCGACAGGACCTTCGCATAAGTAAAGCTTGAAGCACCATAAAACTCAGCCAACGCTCAAAACATCAAATCGACCCTCGAGATTCGTTTGGAACCCCATAAACACAAACTAGATATGCAAATCAAGTATACTCGACGTTCTGGACTCAATGGAACCGTCAAAACATGAATCCGAGGTCTCCTTAACCTAACATCTGTGAAAACCATAAGAAATTAATAAAAGCCCCAAAAGGCTAAAACAAGCTCGTGACCTCACAAAAATCAACAAAGACCTCACCTAGGCCTAAAATTATCCCTCGAATCCAACGGAACTCTCAAAATTCTGATCCAAGCATTCGAAACTCAAAAAACACCAAAAACCACTTTTAGGTAACTCAAGCCTTTCAAACTCAAAACTTGCCAAAGTCTCAACTTTAAACCCAAAGTTTGGAACCAACTTCCAAAACTCAATCAACAAACAACTTGGGGTCAAAATTGGGAGGGGCAAAATAGTAATTTTATGAAAATATTAAAAATGACCAACCGAGTAATTACGTTATCCACCAGTAAAAATCATATTCCTCCTCGAACATAAAGCAAAGAAAATACCTGAAACCCCGAAGAGATGAGGATATCTGGCACGCATATCTCACTCTATCTCCCAAGTCACCTCTCCAACTAAACGGTGCTTCCACTGCACCTTCACTAAAGCAATATCCTTAGTCTTAAGCTTTCAGACTTGCCTATCCAAGATGGCTATAGGCTCCTCCTCAAAAGATAAATTCGGACCCAACTCAACTGAATCAAGGGAAAGTACATGGGACTCATCCAGAACGTACTTCAGTAGCATAGAAACATGAAACACAGGATGAACCGCTGACAAGTTAGGTGGAAAGGCCAACTTATATGCCACCTCTCCCACTCGGCTCAAAATCTCAAAAGGTCCAATGAATCTAGGGCTAAGCTTGCCCTTCTTGCTGAACCTCATCACACCCTTCATGGGTGACACTCGAAGCCAAACATAATCACCCTCTATAAACACAAGGGCTCGAACTCTCCGATCCACAAAGTTCTTTTGTCGACTCTAGGCTGTCAACAGTCTATCCTGAATCATACGGACCTGGTCCACAACGTCTCTAAGGAAGTCTGTATTTAATGAATCCATCTCAGTTGAATCAAACCAACCAATCAGATATCTACACCGTCTTCCATACAAAGCCTTAAAAAGGGCCATCTGAATACTAGAATGATAACTATTGTTGTAGGAAAACTATGCTAAGGGAAAATACCAATCCCATCTAGCACTAAAATTGATCACATAAGCACGGAGCATATGCTCCAACACCTAAATTGTCCACTCGGACTGGCCATTTGTCTAAGGATGAAAAGTTGCACTCATATCTAATCGAGTACCCAGACCATGCTTCAACACCCTCCAGAAATGAGAAGTGAACAAGAAACCTCGATCAGAGACAATGGAAATCGAAACTTCATGAAGTTGCACAATCTGATTGATATAAAGCTCGGCTAACTTCTTCGTCATATACTTCACACGAACCGGGATAAAGTGGGCAGACTTGGTCAGCCTATCAACAACCACCCAAATAGATCATAACCACCCATGGTGGTAGAAAAACCCACAATAAAATCCATAGTGACCCGCTCCCACTTCCAAGTAGGAATAAGCATCCTCTGAGACACACCTCAGGGCCGCTGGTGCTCACACTTGACATGTTGGCTAGTCAAACATCTAGAAACAAAGTTTGCAATAGCCCTCTTCATGCCACACCACCAATAATGCTGGCCCAGTTCATGATACATTTTTGCCGCCCCCAGATGAATAGAATATCTAGAATAATGGGCCTCCTCAAGAATCAATCTAATTAACTTGGCCATCTTAGGCACACAAATCCTGCCTCCAATCCTCAAGACACCATCACATTCAAGGACAGCCTCCTTGGCTTCCTCTCTCAACACTTTGTCTCGAATGAGACACAATTTCTCATCATCAAACTGGTGCTCACAGATCTGTTCAACTAAGGAAGAACGAGCATCAATGAAAGTAATCAAACCTCTCATCTCCTCAGAAATCTGTAACCGGACGAGACTGTTGGCTAATCTCCGAACATCTCTAGCCAATGGTCTCTCCTCAATACTGATAGCTACAAGACTCCCCATGCTACAAGTCATCATATACAAAGCATCGACCACCACATTGGCCTTTCATGGGTGATACAAGATAGTGATGTCATAGTCCTTCAGTAGCTCAAGCCATTTACGCTGCCTTAAGTTCAGATCCCTCTGACTAAAGATGAACTGAAGACTCCGATGGTCAGTGAAGACCTCAAAATGCACCCCATAAAGATAATGACGCCATAACTTAAGCACAAACACCATAGCTACAAACTCAAGATCATGGGTAGAGTAGTTCTTCTCATGGGTCTTGAGATGTCTAGAAGCATAGACAATCACCTTACCTTTTAGCATCATAACACCCACTAACCTAACTCCAGAAGCATCACAATAAATAGTGAAGTCTACACCCCCCGGGGTAAACTCAAAATAGGATCTGAAGTCAACAAGGTCTTGAGCTTTTGGAAGTTCACCTCACACTCATCAGACCACTGGAAGCTCACACTCTGTCGAGTCAATCTAGTCAAAGGAGATGCAATAGTGGAGAAGCTCTGAACAAATCGTCTGTAGTAGCCTACAAGTCCCACAAAACTCCAAATCTTAGTGACTGAAGTAGGCCTAGTCCAACCTCTAACTGCCTCAATCTTGGCTGGATCCACCCTAATACCCTCCTTGGACACCACGTGTCCTAGAAATGCAATAGAATAAGGCCAAAACTCATACTTTGACAACTTGGCATAAAGCTTTTCTTCCTTCAATCTCTAGAGCACAATCCTCAAATGTTGATCATGATACTCTTCAGTTTTGGATTACACCAAGATGTCATCAATGAAGACTATCACAAAAGACTCAAAAAAGGTCAGAACACCCCGTTCATCAACTCCATGAATACTGCAAGGGTGTTAGTCAAACCTAAAGACATCACAAGAAACTCATAGTGCCCATAACGAGTCCTGAAAATTGTCTTAGGGATATCCGAAACCATAATCTTCAGCTAATGATAACTGAACCTCAATTTAATCTTAGAAAAATAGAGATAGCACCCTGAAGCTGATCAAATAAGTCATCAATACGAGGTAGAGGATACTTGTTTTTCACTGTTACCTTGTTCAAATTCTGATAATCAATACACATCCTCATGGATCCATCCTACTTCCTCACAAACGACACAGGAGCACCCCACAGATAAACACTAGGGAGAATTAACCCCTTACTCAACAAATCTTGTAACTGATCCTTCAATTTCTTCAACTTTGCTGGAGTCATAAGGTAAGAAGGAACATAGATGGGCTTGGTGCACGGCTCCAAGTAAATGGCAAAATCAGTATACCTATCCTAAGGAACACCTGGAAGATCAGTAGGGAATACTTCTGAAAACTATCTAATCACAAGCACATAATCAATGGAAGGTGGCTCAACACTAGTATTCTGAATGAAAGCCAAATAGGACAAACACCCTCGATAAACCAATCTCTGAGCTTAAATGAAGGAGATAACTTTGCTAGGGTAAGAACCACTAGCACCCGTCCACTTAACTCTAAGGACATCTAGCATTCCTAAGGTCATAGTCTTAGCAAAACAATCCATAATAGGATGATGCGGGGAGAGCCAATCCATACCCAAAATTACATCAAAGTCTACCATCCATAAAATGATCAAGTCTACCAAAGTCTGATACCCAGCCAAAGAAACAAGACATGATCGATACACTCAATCGACCACTAAGGATTTACCCACTGGTGTAGAAACATGAATAGGCATAGGCATGCAATCAGACATCATATCAAACCCAGTAGAAAAATAGGTAGGCACATATGAGAGAGCAGACCCTGGATCAAACAATACACACGCAGGTCGATGGTAAACTAGGACAATAACTGTGACACGACATCAAAAGTCTCAGCCTCAGGTTTCCCTGGAAAAGCATAACACTGGCCATCCCGGCCACTTGCAGTCTGAGTAGAACCTCTACCTCCACCCTGTAGAGCTGTAGCAACCCTACCAGCAGTCCTGCCACCTCTGTCAGACTGGCCTCTGCCTCAACCCCTGGTCGGAGGCGCTGAATCCCTAGCTGGAGCAGCTGAATAAGTATGCTAGGGCCCTAAGTGAGTTTGTAGAGGACACTGCCAAATCATATGACCTAGATCCCCACAACCATAACAAGACTTCAGCACAGATAACTATTGCTGCGAACTAGATGAGCTACCATGGCTACCTCGGCCAAAACCATAAGATCCTTGAGCTGACTGCCCACTCTCAGCTACTGGCATTGATTCATGAACCGGCCCACAGCACTTAAAGGAGCCACTACCTCGATGAGTACCCTTGCATAAGATGAGCACCAGAAAACTGACTAGAAGAACAGGCCCTCTTAGGCTCTCCAAACTCCTCTACAAGCATCAACTTTGCCTCCTTGGCGGTGCACACAATGGACTTGAAGGAAGCCCCCTCTCTGGTTGCTCGGAACACATACGAGTTGGTAGAGAAAGACAACCCTATCACAAAACTGTGAACTCTCTCTGCCTCATCGAGAACAATAGTCATAGTATGCCTAGAAAGCTCACAGAAATGGGCCTCATACTCAGTCACAAACATACTACCCTGTCTCAAGTCCTCAAACCACAGTTGACTCTCCTCCCTCACGCTCGAAGGAATGAATCGGCACTCGAAAGCACTAGAAAACACATTCCACTCTATCGGAGGAGACCCAACTGGTCTAGACCTCTCAAAAGTCCTTCACCACTCTCTGGAGCTTCCACGCAAATGAAGAGCAACAAAACGAACACCTTGGGCATCCATCATACCCACTGCCTCTAGTATCTCATGGCACAAATTTAAGAACCCATGAGCATCCTCACTCTTACCACCCTTAAACTAGGGTGGTTTCATCTTCTACAACCTCTCATAGCACTGTTTCTCAGCTGTTATCAGAATAACATTAGGAGCAATCTGAACACCCACAACTGGTGTTGGAACCATTGGTGGTTGACCCACCTGATTCTGAATAGCTGGAGTCTGCTGCTGACCTGGAGTCTGCGATCCTAATCAAGTTTGAGAGCCATGTGGTGTACCAGTCGCAACACCCTGAGAAAAGTTCTCCATAACACCAAGCATCCTCAACAAAGTCTCCTGAAAAAAGGAAGCTCCAAACACAAAAGGAACCTGATTCTCAGCAACCTCAACCTGTGGCTTAGGAGAAGCATCTCTACCTTGGCCTCTGGCTTGTTTGGTTAGGGGCCGTTTGGTTGTAAGTTATGATGGGATAATTTATGATGAGATAAGTTATGATGAGATTAATTATGATGAGATAAGTTATGCTGAGATTATTTTTGGTTCAGTGTTTTGTTTGTTGTATTCAAAATAATATGCATTACATAAATTTTAAGAACAAATTGTTTGTTTACAAAATTACCCTTCACTTTATTTGGTTCTTTATATTTTCTTTCCAAATTAAAATTAAACATTAAATTATACTTGTAAATAATTTTGCTTCATCCAGAATTCTTTCAACACGAGAAAATCGAGTAAGTCCATATATTTTTCTTCTTATAAAGTTAAAAATACGTTTAGAAAATATCACATTCTTCATTCCCACGAGCATTCTCTATTTTTTTTTTGGGTGTCTATCATCCTCAATCATTAGTGAGTTTCTTATTGAAAATTCACCACCATATAGCTGGGGGTTTAGCTTCCTCAATAATGGATACATGTAGAATAATTTTTTCCCTTTACTTTCTTACATATCCTTTTATATCTGTATTTTTATCCTCTTAAAATCGCCCCTGAATGCGGTGAGTCTCTTGACCAGCCTAATTTACTTTTTTATCTTAAAAAACATTACGTTATTTTTAAATTTTTTATATTTAATAGTATAACGTTCACTTAACTTATTCATTCTTAAAAATAGAGCTTTATCTTATTTATCTAAAATATTTTTGTGTGTGCCTTATATATTTAAAAATAAAACTTTCTTCTTATTTAGCTTAAAAAAAACTTCCATATTAAGTTTGTTAAAGTAATAGAGAATTTATGATAAATCAAAATATTAAATAAACATAAGAATTAATCAAATAAATTCATAAATAATAATTATATTTATATAGTGTAATTTTTCATAGAAAAATATGAAGAATTGTCATAAAAATAAGTAGTGAATATTATTATACATGGTATTAAAAAATAATATATATATATATATATATATATATATATATATATATACGTAAATGAGAAAAGTGAGGTATAAAAAGAAGGAAAAATGCACAAGTACCCCCCTAGACTATGACCGAAATTCCAAAGACACACCTAAACTTAACATGGGTCCTATTACCCCCCTAGACTAATTTAAAATGGAATAAATACACCATAAATGTTGATGTGGCACAGAGAGTGCGCACACTCTCTTGAAAGCATGCGATGGGTGAACAAATTTGACACATATCATTTTTTAATTGGTAACTTTATAATTAGTTAGTACACATAATTATTGATATTTAAACTTATATATATTTAATTATTTTTATTTCTTTCTTTGTAAAATATTTATTTTTCTTTCTCACTTTAAACATTTTATTTTTTTCTTTCATTAATTTCTTATCTTTTCACTTTTAATTATTTTAAAAAAACTATGTGCTTTTTTTTAAAAAATAATTAAAAAGTTATAACATTTTTGTTTATGTTTTTATGTTTTTAAATGTTAAAAAATAATTAACGTTTTAATTTTTTTTATGTTTTATTTGATTTTCTTCACTTATTTTTATATCCGTGGAAAGTTAACTTATTTTAAATATAAGACATTTGAAATTAAATCAAAAGGAAAGAAAATAAAAGGAGTAAATAAAATCAATAAAATAATAAAAGAGAAAAATCAATTAATGAAGGTAAAAATAAAATTTACATACAAGGCAAAAATAATATGTGTATTAACTTAACTTAAATACACGATAAAGAAAATAAGAATAATTTTTTTTAAAAAAATAAAATTTTTAACGAAGAAATAAAAAAATTAAAAAAAATATTTACACACGTGGCAGGCGCGTGTGTACAAACACAGCGAACTTGGTATGGTTGAAGGTGCCACGTCAGCACAAAAGGTGCACAAAAATACGAAAAAAATTTATTTAGGGGGGTAATAGGACCCTAGTTAAGTTTAGGTGTGTCTCTGAGATTTCGGTCATAGTCTGGGGGGTACTTGTGCATTTTCCCTAAAAAGAATTTAAAGGGATATATTTGTCATATACCTATTTTATCCCGGGATAAGTTATCCCGAGATTACTATACCGCCCAAGGGGGGGGATAACTTATCCCGCTACTAATTATTAATCATGGGATAAGTTATCTGAGGCTTTGCAACCAAACAGTGGATTAAAGGCTACTCAAAATTTATCCCAAGAATAATTCCCCTTATCCATCACACAAAACGACCCGTTATAAACTAACTCAAGATTTAAAAATATTATACACTTGAAGATTGAAACCCTAGCATAATAAAGTAATCATCTTTCCAAATTTTAAGAAGGGACCAACTTAATTTTAAAAACCAAAATTTAAATTATATATTTTTTTAAAAAAGTTGCAGCCATTTGTTTTCAGTTGAAAGAAAACCGTCAAATGTTTTTAAAAAGGACTTGCAAGGTTTGAAGGCTTTTGAACATAGACATGTGAAAACTTGGTTTTAAAACTGAATGGTTATTCCTTTTATATTAAAAAAAATGAAAAGCTACCATCACTATAATGATTTATTTCTAACTAAAGGTACCCAAATTCAAACATCTATATATGTTAGCGATTGTGAATTCAAGAAAAAGAGCGCATTCAAATCACCACTTGTCCACTCTGTGCTAAGCATGATTCCCACGGATTAGACATAGTTCAATTATCATAAGTAGACATGGTAAGTCGCCTCTTGTCTATCTTTAGGGAACATGGGTGATCGCCTCTTGTCCCTTCATTAGAATAGCTCCTTAATCTTAGATTCAATTTTAGTTGAGCAAGCCTTTCAACAAGTTATGAATCATTACATGTGAGAAAGCCTTTCACATTCATAGGTTAAGTAATATATGAGAATTCCTTTCACAACTCAACATCAACATCAACATATCATAAACTTTGATACTTCAATCTCAAAGCACCCTTAATTCATCTTTAGCTTCATAAGAGACATGCATGATTTCATAAACTTCATCTTTACATAGTTCATCATGCTCATAACTTACAAATCATAGAGTTCACATGGGTTCATAAGGACTCATCTTAAATCATGCAATTCAATGCAAACTCATACTTAGAAAACCATAAACAAGGCAATTTGACCTTAGTTGAAGGAACCCACATGATAGAGGAAAATCATAGTTATTGGTTGAACATGCTTACTTTCATAAAATCTTTCTTAGGTCATTCATAGTCTCATCATGAAAAGCATAATTTAGAAATTGGAGGAATTGGCATGGGTTCATGGGGTTTCATCTAAATTCATGGAATTCAACTCAATTCATGCTTCATAGTTCATAAATCAATCAATTAAATCCATATTGCAAGGAACCCATGACATGGAAGAAAACCCCTAATTCAATTGATAACTTCTAACTTGAAAATTGGAGAATTTAGGGATTCCATGGAGGAAAGAACTCCATGGAAGAACACTATCATACATAAATGCAAGAACCTTGGAATCAATGAAGAATTAGGAGACTTGACTTGAAAACCCTAGCTCTTGCTTCTTCTTCTTCAAGCTTTCTTAGAGAGAGAAGTATTTGAAGGGGAAGAATTTAGGGGAAATCTTGCAAAGTGATTGGAAAGGGTAGTTTTTACGATTAGAAAGGTTTATATAGTGTTCGGAGAAGGTATAACCGACTTTGATTAGTAAATAGGCCATTAGGTGAAAAGACTAAACGACCCCTTTTAAAATAACTGCCAGACCCCATTGACGGTTTGACCTACGGTCCGTAGGTCTAACCACGGACCGTTAATGGTCAACCGTCGTTAGGTTCAGAAACTGTAATCTTGGACCTTGCAACGACGGTTCCCATGTACGGCTCGTGGGTCAAATGAAGGACCGTACATGGCAACTGTAGGTCTGAACTTAGGGCTTAAGAATTTCACAAAGTCTGGAGGAGACCTACGAGACCCATCTATGACTCGTACATTGGATGACGGGCCATCCTGGCAGGCCGTCATGGGGGTTCTGAAACTTGTCATTTTGAAAACTTGGGCTGTCCACCTATGGTTCCGACCTACGGGCTGTAAGTTAACCTACGATCCATAGGTGACTTCCGTCATTACTGGCCCAACCCAGAAAATCTGAAATTTTTCCTTCTCTCAAAATCCAAGGTGTTACATTATCTCCCCCTTGGAAACATTCGTCCTCGAATGAGAACCAAGATATCATAAGCAGGGTAAGGAACAAGAGCTAACAACCCAACCTAGAATGCAATCACATAAATGCACATATCCGAGGAGGAAAACAACAACTCTAAGCTAAAGCATGTTCAACACATCATTTCATGAAGGCTTTATTCAACTCATACTCAATGCGCATAATCATGGATAAATCATTCAAGCTAGCTCATCTTCATGAACATGCATAAACAAGGAATCATGGGAATAACAAAAACACATGAAACCAAAAGAATGAACCATGAGGATCTAGGTACCTCAAGCTAGAGTAGAATCGGAGGGAAAGAGATGAGGATATCAGGACATTATACCGGCCTCGGCCTCCCAAGTAGCACCCTCAACTAATTGATTCCTCCAAAGAACCTTTACAGAAGCAACTTCTTTATTTCTTAACTTTCAGACTTGCCGGTCTAAGATCTCAACCGGTACTTCTTCGTAGGAAAGATTATCCTTTATGCCAAGATTCTCTAATGGCACAATAGATGTCGGATCACCAACACATTTCTTCAACAATGAGACATGGAAAACCGAATGCACCGATGGCAAATGATTAGGGAAATCTAGTTCATAAGCAACCTTACCAACACGTCTCAAAATTTGATATGGGCCTACATAACGGGGACTAAGCTTCCCTTTCTTTCCAAACCTCATTACACCCTTCATGGGTGAAATTTTAAGTAAACCCAATCATTAACATCAAATTCTAAATCTCTCCTTCTAACATCGGCATAGGACTTTTGTCGACTTTGAGACGTTATCAACCTTTCCTATGTAAGTCGAACTTTCTCCATAGCCTCATGTACCAACTCGGAACCTATCAAAGCAACTTCAACAACTTTGAACCAGCCTTTAAGAGACCTACACCTCCTACCATAAAGAGCCTCAAACGGAGCCATACCAATACTAGTATGGTAGCTATTGTTATAAGCAAACTCAATCAAAGGAAAATAATCATCCCAATTACCCTTGAAGTCAATTACACAAGCACTCAATATATCTTCCAAAGTTTGGATAGTACGCTCCGCTTGCCCATCGGTTTGAGGATGAAAGGTCGTACTAAGCTTGACATGAGTATCAAGACCCTTTTGGAAAGACTTCTAAAATGGAGAAGTGAATTGTGCACCACGATCGGAGACAATGGATAAAGGCACTCCATGCAATCTAACCATTTCTCTCAAGTACAACTTAGCATAATCCTCCGCCGAATAAGAAACTTTGACGGGAATGAAATGGGCTGATTTCGTCATTCGATCTACAATAACCCAAATTGAATCATATGGTCGCCGGGTGCGTGGTAAACCAACAATAAAGTCCATATTCACATCTTCCCACATCCAAGTAGGAATACTAATATCTTGGGTCAAACCTCCCGACTTTTGACGTTCAACTTTCACTTGTTGACAATTAGGACATTTAGCCACAAACTCCGCAATATCCTTCTTCATCACATTCCACTAATAGACGTCTTGTAAATCACGATACATCTTGGTAGCTCCAGGGTGAATGGAATATCGAGAATAATGGGCTTCCAATAAAATTTGTCCTTTTAAGTCATCTATATCGGGAACACACAAACGACCTTGATATCGAATCACACCATCTCCCCCTTTGGAGAAAGCCTCTATGAATGTTTTGAGAACTGCTTCCTTCAACTCAACCAAATTAGGATCAAAATCTTTTTTAGCCTTCACATCATGCACAAAAGATTATTCGGAACCATTGTGAACCATAAAACCACCTTTAGTGGAATCAACCAGCCGAACACCAAATTAGGCCAAACTATGAACATCGCGAACCAACTCTTTCTTACCATCCTCAACATGAGCAATACTACCCATAGACAATCGACTAGGATCATCCACCACCACATTAGCCTTACCGAGGTGATAGAGGACACTCATGTCATAGTCTTTTAACAACTCAAGCCACCTCCTTTGGCGAAGATTTAAGTCTTTTTGTTTGAACACATATTGTAAACTCTTGTGGTCGGTAAAAATGTCAACATGCACACAATACAAGTAATGCCTCCAAATCTTTAAAGCAAACACAACCACCGCAAATTCTAAGTCATGAGTAGGATAGTTCTTTTCATGAATCTTGAGTTGCCTTGACGCATAAGCAATAACCTTTCCATTTTGCATAAGAACACATCCTAGCCCAATCCTTGAAGCATCACAATAAACCACAAACCCATCGGACCCTTCCGGTAAGGTCAACACCGGAGCCGAAGTAAGTTTATCTTTTAACTCTTGGAAACTCTTCTCACACGCTTCGGACCAAGTGAACTTAACCTTATTCTGAGTCAATGTCATCAATGGAGAAGAAATCAAAGAAAACCCTTCAACATACCTCTTATAATAGCCAGCCAAACCCAAGAAACTATGAATATCCGAAGGTGATAGAAGTCTAGGCCAATTCCTAACTGCATCTGTCTTCTTAGGATCTACCTCTATACCCTTACTAGAGACAATGTGACAAAAAAAAGCCACGAATCTCAACCAAAACTCACATTTACTAAACTTCACAAAAAGTTGTTGGTCCTTGAGGACTTGCAATACAATCCTCAAATGATCGGCATGTTCACCCTCACTCCTTGAGTAAATCAAGATATCATCTATGAACACAATCACAAACATGTCAAGATATTATCTAAACACCCTATTCATCAAATCCATAAACGCAGCCGGAGCATTTGTCAACCCAAAAGACATCACTAGGAATTCATAATGGCCATATCTAGTCCGAAATGCCATTTTCGAAATATCATCTTCTTTCACCCTCAATTGGTGATAACCTGAATGAACGTCGATCTTAGAGAAGTAACTAGGCCCCTGAAGTTGATCAAACAAGTCATCTATTCTTGGAAGAGGATACTTATTCTTAATTGTAACCTTGTTCTATTGGCGGTAGTCAATGCACAAACGAAGTGAACTGTCTTTCTTCCTCACAAATAAGACCGGAGCACCCCATGGAGAAATATTTGGTCGGATGAAACCCTTTCCCAACAAATCCTTCAATTGTTCTTTTAGTTCCTTAAGTTCTGTCGGAGCCATTCGATAAGGAGGAATAGAGATAGGTTGCGTATCGGGGAGAAGGTCAATACCGAAGTCTAATTCCTTTTCGGGAGGAATACTGAGTAGATCACCGGGAAACACTTCCAGAAACTCATTTACAATGGGGACTGACTCAAGAGTAGAGGTTTCATAATCCATATCCCTAACCCTAACAAGATGATATATGCAACCCTTAGATATCATCTTTCTAGCTTTTCGACAAGAAACAAACTGACCCTTTGGCATAGAATTTCCCCCCTTCCATTGTAGGATAGGCTCATTCAAAAATTGAAACTTGACCATTCAGGTCCTACAATGGATAGAAGCGTAACAATAATGCAACCACTCTATCCCAAGAATAACATCGAAATCTAGCATATTTAGCTCTACAAGATCAACATGAGTGACTCTATGAAATAAAGAGATGGGGCAATTTCTGTAGACTCTCTTAACCACAATGGATTCACCAGTCAGAGTAGAAACATGAAAAGGATCTAACAACACATCCGGAACAACATCAAACCTCATAGCCACATATGGCATCACAAAAGACAAAGTAGCACCGGGATCAAGCAAAGAATAAACATCAAAGTGAAAGACTTTCAACATACCGGTAACCACATCGGGAGAACTCTCTTGCTCATGGCAAGCTTGAAGTGCATCAAATTGGTTTTGTTTCTGATTTCCACTAGAACCCGATGGATTTTGAGGTTTAGTTCGTCGACGATTATCCCTTTCATTTTTAGCTGCTAAGGGACAATCCATTATCTTGTTATCCATCTTGCCACAACCAAAGCATGCATTAGAACCGGCCCCCTATCTTTGTTGAACTTAGGAGGAGCATTGGAGGAACCTTGATCGGAAAACCTTTGTCGAAATCTAGAACGACCGTGTCCATCGGACCTTAAGTGTGAGAAATTATCATCACCGGTCTTAGCCCTCTTTGCCTCTCTAGAACTTTCCTTAAGCTTTTCCTCTTCTATTTGTTGGGCATGAACCATAAGGTGAGAAATATCCATATATGGATAAGCATAGCGGTGCGGCACTCTTTAACCACCATTTCGGACACTCCCGAAACAAACTTACTCATTCTTGCCCTAGGATCGACAACCATAGAAGGAGCATATCGAGGCAATTGAGTGAATTTCAATGCATACTTTTTCACACTCATGTTTCCTTGCCAAAGGTTGATAAACTCAAGCACCCTTGCCTCCCTCATCTCAAGGGGAAAGAACTTATCAATGAAAGCAACTTTAAATTTCTCCCAATCAAGAGGACCCTCATTAATCGCCCTCCCTTCCTTCCATTGGTTGTACCAAACTTGAGCAACACCTTTAAGTTGATAAGCAGCCAACTCTGCCTTTTCCTCCGACCCCACACCCATGATCATTAGCACCTTGTATACCTCATCGATGAATTCTTGAGGATCTTCCTCAACCTTAGAGCCATGAAACTCCGGTCATCCTTGGGAAGTCCCTCACCCTAGAAGCCGTCGTACCCACATTTTAGTTCACGAGAGCCACAATCTCTGTATTGGCTTGAACCATCACGGCTTGAGCCAACACTTGAAAAGCAGCCCTAAACACTGCATTAGACACTTGTTCGGCCAAAGGGTCGACCGAAACTTGAGGAGCTTGAGGAGGAGCTTGTTGATCCACATTCTCTACCGCATTTCTTCTAGCATAAGCCCTTGGGGTAGCCATATCCTGAAATGCATAGGATAGGGATTAGGAGAGAGACATATAGAGTTGACTCTATGGCATGACTTAAGAGTAATGAAAGAAGTGAAATATCTTAAATTTCTTATAGCCTCTCATTCATAAATGTGGCGCGCTTCACACACATGAACAAGACTCTACTCGACACGGCTTATGAGACATCCTAGGATCTTTCTAAAACCTTGTGCTCTGAATACCAAGTTTGTCATGACCTAAGGTACCCCCTAGACGTGACATGGCGTACAAGATCCCGAAGGGACCTATAACAAGCCACTTAGCATACATACATACAAGATCATAGAGATTTAAGAATTAAAAGACAATGTCATATCAAAGCTTTTAAGAAAATAACGAAAGTCTACATCTCATGCCTCAAAGCCAATCTAACATAAGAATGAGAATTAAAGTTTGGCACGTAACCCTATATAATGCAAAAATGAAAGAACATAAAAGTAAGAACAACTAGGCTATGTCCTCGAATAGATGAGGACTCACCAAGTCTTCAATGAATCCTTAAACTAAGCTCTAGCCACACGTAGATGGAGAATCGCCAAGCCCTACATTAACAAGTCAATGTAGGCAAGATTATGCGTTAGTACAATCAAGTACCAAGTATGATAGCAATGCATAAAATCATTTAAAATATGATAAAATGGGACACTTTCACGACATGCAATGACCAAGCTAATACATGATAAGAGTTAGAAACATAAGTTATAAACCATGGTCAAAGCAAGCTAAACATCTTTACTTTACTTGAGAAACATCATAAAAACACTTAAGTTCATTATTGAGGGAAGTAGCCTTAACCGACTTGTAAGAACATGTGAGCTATCAACATGGAATCCGGTGTCCACCCCACACCAAAAAGAGGTGTCTTACTTGCCAAGGTAAGACCATAACTTCTAGCTTACATGGATCCACTAGCTAATGTCTATCAAAGACCATCATCCTATAGTGGCAGATAGTTTATAGGACATGAGTAATCGCCACTTGTCCACTCTGTGCTAAGCATGTTTCCCACATATTAGACATAGTTCAATTATCATAAGTAGACATGGGTAGCCGCCTTTTGTCTATCTTTAGGGAACATGGGTGATCGCCTCTTGTCCCTTCATTAGAATAGCTCCTTAATCATACATTCAATTTTAGTTGAGCAAGCCTTTTAACAAGTTATGAATCATTACATGTGAGAAAACCTTTCACATTCATAGGTTGAGTAATATATTAGAATTTCTTTCACAACTCAACAACAACATCAACATATCAGAAACTTTGATGCTTCAATCTCAAAGCACCCTTAATTCATCTTTAGCTTCATAAGAGACATGCATGATTTCATAAACTTCATCTTTACATAGTTCATCATGCTCATAACTTGGGGGAATTGGCATGGTTTCATGGGGATTCATCTAAATTCATGGAATTCAACTCAATTCATGCTTCATAGTTCATAAATCAATCAATTAAATCAATATTGCAAGGAACCCATAACATGGAAGAAAACCCCTAATTAAATTGATAACTTCTAACTTGAAAATTGGAGAATTTAGGGATTCCAAGGAGGAAAGGGCTCCATGGATGAACACTATCATACCTCAATGCAAGAACCTTGGAATCAATGAAGAAGTAGGAGACTTCACTTGAAAACCCTAGCTCGTGCTTCTTCTTCTTCAAGCTTTCTTAGAGAGATAAATATTTGAGGGGGAAGAATTTGGGAGAAATCTTGCAAAGTGATTGGAAAGGGTTGTTTTTAGAATTAGAAAGGTTTATATAGTGTTAGGAGAAGGTATAAGCGACTTAGATTAGTAAATAGGCCATTACGTGAAAAGACCAAATGACCTCTTTTAAAATAACTGCTATTCCTCATTGACGGTTCGACCTACTGTCCGTAGGTCAGACCACGGACCGTCAATGGTCAACCGTCGTTAGGTTCAAAAATGATAATTTTGAACCCTGCAATGACGGGTCCTATGTATGGCTCGTGAGTCAAACGACGGACCGTACATGGCAACCGTAGGTCAGAACTTAGGGCTTACGAATTTGACTAAGTCTAGAGGAGATCTACGAGACCCATCTATGATTCGTACACTAGACGACGGGCCATCCTGGTAGGCCGTCGTTGTGGTTTTGAAACTTGTCATTTTTAAAACTTGGGCTGGCCACCTACGGTTCCCACCTACGGGCCATAAATCAACCAACGATCTTTAGGAGGTTTCCGTCGTTACTGGCACAAACCCAGAAAATCTGAAATTTTTCCTTCTCTCAAAATCTAAGGTGTTACATTATCTCCCCTTTGGAAACATTCATCCTTGAATGAGAACCAAGATATCATAAGGAGGGTAAGGAAAAAGAGCTAACAACCCAACCTAAAATGCAATCACATACATGCACATATCCGAGGAGGAAAACATCAACTCCAAGCTAAAGCATGTTCAACACATCATTTCATGAAGGCTTTATACAACTCATACTCAATGCGCATAATCATGGATAAATCAATCAAGCTAGCTCATCTTCATGAACATGCATAAACAAGGAATCATGGGAATAACTAAGACACATGAAACCAAAAGAATGAACCATGAGGATCTAGGTACCTCAAGCTAGAGTAGAATCGGAGGGAAAGAGATGAGGATATCGGGACATCGTATCGGCCTTGGCCTCCCAAGTAGTACCCTCAACTAATTAATTCCACCAAAGAACCTTTACGGAATCAACTTCTTTATTTCTTTACTTTCGGACTTGCCGGTCTAAGATCTCAACCGGTACTTCTTCTTAGGAAATATTATCCTTGATGCCAAGATTCTCTAATGGCATAATAGATGTTGGATCACCAACACATTTCTTCAACAATGATACATGGAAAACCGGATGCACCGATGCCAAATCATTAGGCAAATCTAGTTCATAAGTAACCTTACCAGCACGTCTCAAAATTTGATATGGGCCTACATAATGGGGACTAATCTTCCCTTTCTTTCCAAACCTCATTACACCCTTCATGGGTGAAATTTTCAAGTAAACCCAATCATTAACATCAAATTCTAAATCTCTCCTTCTAACATCGGCATAGGACTTTTGTCGACTTTGAGCCGTTATCAACCTTTCCTTAATAAGTCGAACTTTCTCCATAGCCTCATGTACCAACTAAGGACCTATCAAAGCAACTTCACCAACTTCGAACTAGCCTATAGGAGACCTACACCTCCTACCATAAAGAGCCTCAAACGGAGCCATACCAATACTAGTATGGTAGCTATTGTTATAAGCAAACTCAATCAAAGGAAAATGATCATCCCAATTACCCTTGAAGTCAATTACACAAGCACTCAATATATCTTCCAAAGTTTGGATAGTACGCTCCGCTTGCCCATCGGTTTGAGGATGAAAGGTCGTACTAAGCTTGACACCAGTACCAAGACCCTTTTGGAAAGACTTCCAAAACTTAGAAGTGAATTGTGCACCACGATCGGAGATAATGGATAAAGGCACTCCATGCAATCTAACCATTTCTCTCAAGTACAACTTAGCATAATCCTCCGCCGAATAAGAAACTTTGACGGGAATGAAATGGGCTGATTTCGTCATTCGATCTACAATAACCCAAATTGAATCATATGGTAGCCGGGTGCGTGGTAAACCAACAATAAAGTCCATATTCACATCTTCCCACTTCCAAGTAGGAATACTAATATCTTGGGTCAAACCTCCCGACTTTTGACGTTCAACTTTCACTTAGCCACAAACTCCGCAAAATCCTTCTTCATCCCATTCCACCAATAGATGTCTTGAAAATCACGATACATCTTGGTATCTCCAGGGTGAATGGAATATCGAGAATAATGGGCTTCAAGTAAAATTTGTCCTCTTAAGTCATCCACATCGGGAACACACAAACGACCTTGATATCGAATCACACCATCTCCCCCTTTGGAGAAAGCCTCTATGAATGTTTTGAGAACTGCTTCCTTCAACTCATCCAAATTAGGATCAAAATCTTTTTTAGCCTTCACATCATGCACAAAAGATTATTCGGAACCATTGTGAACCATAACACCACCTTTAGTGGAATCAACCAACCAAACACCAAATTAGGCCAAACTATGAACATCGCGAACCAACTCTTTCTTACCATCCTCAACATGAGCAACACTACCCATAGACAATCGACTAGGATCATCCACCACCACATTAGCCTTACCGAGGTGATAGAGGACACTCATGTCATAGTCTTTTAACAACTCAAGACACCTCCTTTGGCGAAGATTTAAGTCTTTTTGTTTGAACACATATTGTAAACTCTTGTGGTCGGTAAAAATGTCAACATGCACACAATACAAGTAATGCCTCCAAATCTTTAAAGCAAACACAACCACCGCAAATTCTAAGTCATGAGTAGGATAGTTCTTTTCATGAATCTTGAGTTGCCTTGACGCATAAGCAATAACCTTTCCATTTTGCATAAGAACACATCCTAGCCCAATCCTTGAAGCATCACAATAAACCACAAACCCATCGGACCCTTTTGGTAAGGTCAACACCGGAGCCGAAGTAAATCTATCTTTTAACTCTTGGAAACTCTTCTCACACGCTTTGGACCAAGTGAACTTAACCTTCTTTTCAGTCAAAGCCGTCAATGGACATGCAATCGAAGAAAACCCTTCAACAAACCTCCTATAATAGCCAGCTAAACCCAATAAACTACGAATATTCGAAGGTGATAGAGGTTTAGGCCAATTCCTAACCGCATCCGTCTTCTTAGGATCTATCTCTATACCCTTACCGGAGACAATGTGACCAAGAAAAGCCACGGATCTCAACCAAAACTCACATTTACTAAACTTCACAAAAAGTAGTTTGTCCTTCAGGGCTTGTAATACAATCCTCAAATAATCGGCATGTTCACCTTCACTCCTTGAGTAAATCAAGATATCATCTACGAACACAATCACAAACATGTCAAGATATTGTCTAAACACCCTATTCATCAAAATCCATAAACGAGTCCGGAGCATTTGTCAACCCAAACGACATCACTAGAAATTCATAATGGCCATAACTAGTCCAGAAAGCCATTTTCGTAATATCATCTTCTTTCACCCTCAATTGGTGATAATCCGAACGATGGTCGATCTTAGAGAAGTAACTAGGCCCCTGAAGTTGATCAAACAAGTCATCTATTCTTGGAAGAGGATATTGATTCTTAATGGTAACCTTGTTCAATTGGCGGTATTCAATGCACATACGAAGTGAACCATCTTTCTTCCTCTCAAACAAGACTCGCACCCCATGGAGAAATACTTGGTAGGATGAAACCCTTACTCAACAAATCCCTCAATTGTTCTTTTAGTTCTTTAAGTTCTACCGGAGCCATTCGATAAGGAGTAATACAGATAGGTTGCGTATTGGAGAGAAGGTCAATACCGAAGTCTATTTCCCTTTCGGGAGGAACGTCGGGTAGATCATCGGGAAACACTTTCGGAAACTCATTTACAATGGGGACCGACTCAAGAGTAGGGGTTTCGGAATCCATATCCCTCACCGTAACAAAATGGTATATGCAACCCTTAGAAATCATCTTTCCAACTTTTAGACAAGAAACAAACTAATCTTTAGGCATAGAAACTCCCCCTTTCCACTCTAGGGTAGGCTCATTCGGAAAATTGAAACTTTACCATTCGGGTCCTACAATCGATAGAAGCGTAAGAAGAATGCAACCAATCCATCCTAAGAATAACATCGAAATCTAATATATTTATCTCTACAAGATCAACATGAGTGACTCTATGAGATAAAGAGACGAGGCAGATTCTATAGACTATCTTAGACACAATAGATTTACCAATCGGTGTAGAAACATGAAAATGATCTATCAACACATCTGGAACAACATCAAACCTCATAGCCACATATGGCGTCCCAAAAGATAAAGTTCAACAGGATCAAGAAAAGCATAAACATCAAAGTGAAAGACTTTCAACATACCGGTAACCACATCGGGAGAACCACCCTCTTGCTCATGGCGAGCTTGAAGTGCATAAAATCGGTTTTGCTTCTAATTTAAACTAGAACCCGATGTATTTTGAGGTTGAGTTAGTCCACGATTAACCCCTTCATTTTTAGCCGCTAAGGGACTATCCCTTATCTTGTGATCCATCTTTCCACAACTAAAGCATGCATTAGAACCGGCTAGCCATTTGCCCTCATGCCTTTTTTCACACTTATCACAAGTAGCTAAAGAGGATCCACCACCATTTCCTCCTTGAGGCTTAGGGTTAGGCACCCTATCTTTGTTGAACTTGAGAGGAGCATTAGAAGAACCTTGACCGAAAAACCTTTGTCGAAATCTAGAACGACCGTGTCCATCGAACCTTGAGTGTGAGAAATTACCATCACCGATCTTAGCCCTCTTTGCCTCTCTAGACCTTTCCTTAAGCTTTTCCTCTTCTATTTGTTGGGCATGAACCATAAGGTGAGAAATATCCATATCATGGATAAGCATAGCGGTGCGGCACTCTTTAACCACTATTTCAGACACTCCCGAAACAAACTTACTCATTCTTGCCCTAGGATCGGCAACCATAGAAGGAGCATATCGAGACAATTGAGTGAATTTCAATGCATACTCTTTCACACTCATGTTTCCTTGCCAAAGGTTGATAAACTCAAGCACCCTTGCCTCCCTCATCTCAAGAGGAAAGAACCTATCAAGAAAAGCAACCTTAAATTTCTCTCAATCAAGAGGACCCTCATTAATCGCCCTCCAACACCTTTAAGTTGATAAGCGGCAAACTCCGTTGTTTCCACCGACATCACACCCATGAACATTAGCACCATGTATAACTCATCGATGAATTCGTGAGGATCTTCCTCAACCTTAGAGCCATGAAACTCCGAAGGGTTCATCCTCTTGAAGTCCCTCACCCTAGATGTCGTTGTACCCACATTTAGGTTCACGGGAGCCACAACCTCTCTATTGGCTTAAGCCGTCACGGCTTGAGCCAACACTTAAAAAGCAGCCCTAAACTCTGCATTAGACACTTGTTAGGCCAAAGGGCCGACCGAAACTTGAGGAGCCTGAAGAGGAGCGTATTGATCTACATTCTCTCCCGCATTTCTTCTAGCATAAGCTCTTCCGCATTTCTTCTAGCATAAGCTCTTCGGGTAGCCATATCTTGAAACGCATAGGATAGGGATTAGGAGAGATATGTATAGAGTTAGACTCTATGGCACGACTTTAGAGTAATGAAAGAAGTGAAATTTCTTAAACATCTTATAGCCTCTAATTCATAAATGTGGCGCGCTCCACACTCATGAACAAAACTCTACTCGGCGCGTCTTATGAAACATCCTATGATCTTTCTAAAACCTTGTGCTCTGAATACAAAGTTTGTCATGACCCAAGGTAACCCCTAGACGTGACATGGCGTACAAACCCACGAAGGGGCCTCATACAAGCCACTTAGCATACATATATAGAAGATCATAGAGATTTAAGAGTTAAAAGACAATGTCATATCAAAGCTTTTAAGAAAATAGTGGAAGTCTATATCTCATGTCTCAAAGGCAATCTAACATAAGAACGAGACCTAAAGTTTGGGACGTAACCCAATACAATGCCAAAATGAAAGAACATAAAAGTAAGAACAATTAGGCTATGTCCTCGAATTGATGAGGACTCACCAAGTCTTCAATGAATCCTTCAACTAAGCTCTAGCCACGAGTAGATGGAGAATTGCCAAGCCCTACATTAACAAGTCAATGTAGGCAGAGTATGCATTAGTACAATAAAGTACCAAGTATGATAGCAATGTACAAAATCATTTAAAACATGCTAAAACAGGACATTTTCATGACATGCAATGACCAAACTAATACATTATAAGAGTCAGAAACATAAGTCATAAAACATGGTCAAAGCAAGCTAAACATCTTTACTTTACTTGAGAAACATCATAAAAACACTTAAGTTCATTGTTTTGGGAAGTAGCCTTAACCAACATGTAAGGCCATGTGAGCTATCAACATGGAATCCGGTGTCTACCCCACACCGAAAAGAGGTGTCCTACTTGCCAAGGTAAGACCATAACTTCTAGCTTACGTGGATCCACTAGCTAATGTCTATCAAAGACCATCATCTTATGGTGGCACATAGTTTATGGGGAATGGGTAATCGCCACGTGTTCACTCGGTGAAAAGCATGATTCCAATGGATTAGACATAGTTCATTATCATAAGTCGACATAAGTAGTCACCTCTTGTCTATCTTCAAGGAACATGGGTGATCGCCTCTTGTCCCTTCATTAGAATAGCTCCTTAATCATAGATTCAATTTTAGTTAAGCAAGCCTTTCAACAAGTTATGAATCATTATGTCACGACCCAAGCCTAGGGCCTAGATGTGACCGGCGAATGGGGAACCCGAAGGAATCCCAAACAAGCCTCATAGCGTATCATTACACATCCTTGGTCGCGGAAGCAATTAAATGACCATAAACGATAAGCATAATCAAGGGGGAAATCAGGACTAAGGGAGCAAAAAAAAAGAAATGATACATAAATACCATAGATGAGTCAAGCTCAAGCATAATACACAACTTGTCCAACACCACCCCTAAACATGAGTACTTAGCGGGGGCCAAGACAAACTACCGGGCTCACCCTCATAGTCAAAACATAACTAGAAAGGAAAAAGTTTTATACATAGCAAAAGATCATGAGCAACGTCCCCGAAATGGAGGACTCACCAATAACCACTATAGAAAATCGTACTAGCCACGCGGAGGAGGATGGTCAAGCGGTGCTCCGGTCCCTACATGGTGACATCATGTAGGCAATAGAGTATGCGTTAGTACATTTGAATGTACTAAGTATATGGGATGCAATGCAATGCTACATTAGATGGACATCATAGGAAAAATGCGTAATCATACCCAATAGATAGCATATTAATGAATGATATGTATAATGATGCTTACATAAAATCATATTTAGTGGGACGTAGTACATGTGTGGCGAGTGACCATCAATATAGTATTTCCAAGGCCTACCACCCCCTTGGAGAGGCGAAAGAGGTACAAACCCCTCAATATGGTTACACGGGCCTACCACCCCCGAGCTAGGGACCAAGGTACAAACCCCTCGATATGGTTATACGGGCCTACTACCCCCCGTACTAGGCAACCAAGGTACCAACCCCTCGATACGGTTATACGGGCCTACTACCCCCCGTACTAGGCAACCAAGGTACCAACCCCTCGATACGGTTATACGGGCTACTACCCCCCGTACTAGGCTTGGTCGACTCACAACACTTATATAGAGAAAATCATATACATGTGTCCATTTCATCATCATTTCAGTAATTACATAACCATCCGACTCATAGGACGTACCTTGGACCTTCCCTTTCCTAAGATTTCTATAAATGGGATTTTATCCAAACACAAGGTGGGCAATTGTTCATGTATGAAAATCATGTATTTCAAGAATAACTAAGTCCACAATTTCCAAAATCCATTAAATCACCCACGCAAACAATACATATATAATACCAAACCTGCTAATTTGATCATGGAAGCATGTAAACCATAAACATCACATAATAATTCCATTTCATGATATATGCAAAATGGACATAATAGGGTGTGTAGTAGTAATTCCATAATTCAAGAGTTCATAATTGATCATGAGGACCCATAAATTTGAAGTAGAAATAGAGGATAAATGGTTGGGCTTGTGGAAAGGAAGGTTTCCACAATCAAACCCACATACCTCAACTTTGGAGAATCCTTGATGAAGATTGGAATGGAGAATCGAAGCTTGAGATTGAGTCTTGAATCCGGAATTAGAGCTTGAGATGTTTGAATTTGGTTGAAGATCTTGGTGGAATTTTTGGAGAGGGCTTAGAGAGTGTTTTTGGAGTTAAAGAAAAATGACTAAGTATGGGACATATCCCCTTTTTATAAAAAAACGTCTCCAACCCGCCTAAAAAAATAGCTCACTGGAAATTGCAAATCTGCACAGACAGGTTTTACGAAAATGGTCATAACTCCCTCATCCTAACTCGGACTAAGGTAAAACCAAGTGCGTTGGAAAGCTAACTCAAAGAGCTTTAATTTAATAGCTTGCAGCCCTTCCAGTTCCTTGTGTGCTATGAGATATGCCCCTTTAAAGTTGACCCTCCAAATCGCAATTTTTGCGATTTTTGAATTTTGATACGGTTGCTCTAAAATTCGGGTTAGACCCATTTCCCACTCAATTTGACCCCACAAATAAGAATATGAAGTCGAATTTCTGAAATCATGCACGGATTTTGAGATATATGGAAATTAAAATTATAGGTGTTTCCGAAGCACATTTTCGGGCATTTTTTGGGTCGTTTCAATATCTCCCCCTTGGGAACATTCGTCCCCGAATGTTAAAGAAACGTACATGAGAGACACAAACATGGCAAATTTCAGCCCACATAAGGATGCAACAATGCACTTACACTTTATTTCAAAACCTCAACATAGTTGTAAAGCCACATTGAACTTGTCAACTTAAACATAAATGTATGCAATGACATGGGGGCTGAACTTAAGACCTGAGATTTTATAAAGGGCTTAGATCAATACCTTAGGCTCGAGTGGAGTGGAAAAGATAAGGATATCGCCTTTGCATGTCCGCTTCGCTCCCAAAGTAGCAGCTCAAACTTGTTGATTTCCTCCAAAAGGACTTAAAATGGAAGCACATCTGTTGTTTTCTCAACCTCTTCACTTGTCTATCTAAAATCTGGACCGGAAACCTCTTCATAGTCAAAGTTTCTTCAAACAACACCCACAACATCAAGAACCAATGCATTCGGAATCAGCCCACCACTTCCTTCAACTCATAGACACATGAAATACCGGATGAACCAAATCCATCTCGCTAGGCATTCCAACTCATAAGCTACCTTGCAATGTCTCCTCATCCACGTATTCAAGGACCCACGTATCTTGGCTCAACTTGCCCTTCTTACCAAAACGAACCACACCCTTCATGGGTGTCACCTTCAAATAACCCCAATCACCAACTCGAAATTCAAGAGCCCTTCTCCTCACATCGGCATAGGACTTTTGGCGACTTTGGGCCATCTTCAACCTTTCTCTAATCATCCTAACCTGCTCAAGAGCCTCCATAACTAGGTCTGGTCCTAACAAGGCCACCTCACCAAACTCAAACCACCCAACCGGTGATCTACAACGCCTCCCATAGAGAGCCTCAAAAGGAGCCATACCGATGCTAGAATGATAGCTATTGTTATAGCCAAAATCAATCAATGGAAGATGATCATCCCAACTACCCTTAAGCTCCAATACACAAGCCCTAAGCATATCCTCAAGGTTGGATAGTCCTTTTCGGCTGGTCCAGTTTCGATGCGGGTGAAGAGCCGTAGTAAGCTTAACTCTCGTACCTAGACCCCTTTGAAAAGACTGCCAAAAGTGTGAAGTAAATTGAGTACCACGGTCCGATATGATGGATAGGGGAATCCCATGCAACCTTACCAAGTCATGAATATATAACCTTGCATAATCTTCCGCCCCATATGTTGTCTTTACCGGTAGAAAATGAGCCGATTTTGTCATCCTATCAACCATCACCCAAATAGAATCAAAACCTTTTCTAGTCTTGGGTAAACCAACTACAAAATCCATATTAATTTCTTCCCACTTCCAAGTAGGAATCTCTATGTCTTGGATTAGACCACCCGGCCTTTGATGTTCGGCCTTGACTTGTTGACAACTATGACCACCGGAGACGAATTTGGCAATGTCCTTCTTCATGCCTCCCCACCAATACACATCCCTCAAATCTCTATACATTTTGGTGGAACCGGGGTGGATGGAATAGGAAGAATTATGAGCCTCATCAAGAATTTTCTCCCTCAAACCATCAACACAAGGCACACACAACCTACCTTGGTACCTAAGGGCACCATCTCCCCCTTGGGAGAAAACTTCCACCTTGCCCTCTTTCACCAAGGCCTTCAATTCAAACAAGAAAGAATCAAGATCTTGTTTTGCTATCACCTCATCAACCAAGGAAGACCTAGCACCATCAACAACGACCACCCCACCATTACCAACCTCTTCCAACCTAACCCCCAACCTAGCCAACCGATGTACCTCCCTAGACATTTCCCTATCACCAATATCAACATGAGCTAGGCTACCCATAGACACCCTACTCAAAGCATCCGCCACCACATTAGCTTTACCGGGATGATAATGCACACTCATATCATAATCTTTAAGTAATTCTAGCCACCTTCTTTGTCTCAAGTTGAGATCTTTTTGGGTGAAGACATATTGGAGGCTCTTATGATCGGTGAACACATCGACATGTACCCCATACAAATAATGACGCCAAATCTTTAAAGCAAACACCCCAGCGGCTAATTCAAGATATGCGTAAAGGATAGTTCTTTTCAAATGCACTTTGAGTGTCTTAGAAGCGTAGGCTATCACCTTACCATTTTGCATTAGGAACAACCCAACCAACTCTAGAAAAGCATCACAATACACAACAAATCCCTCAGCCCATCCGATTGTAGTGACAATATAGGAGCGGACACAAGTTTATCTTTCAAGGTTTTGAAAACTCCTTTCGACTCGTCGGTCCCCACTCAAACTTAGCCTTCTTTTGTGGTCAACTAGTCAGAAGAAACCCATTCCACAAAATTTCCGGTAGTACACCACGCTAAAGCACCAAGAATGCGTCTAATATCGCTCGGGTCAATGGCCTAGGCCAATTTCTAATCACATCGGTCTTCTTAGGGTCTACCTTAATACCATCCCCCGACACCACATGACCTAGGAAGGCAACCTCCCTCAACCAAAATTCACACTTTTCATACTTGGCATACAACTTCTCCTCTCTTAATCTTTGCAACAAACCCTCAAGTGACCCGTATGTTCTTCCTCGCTATGCGAATAGATTAAAATATCATCAATGAAGACCACAACAAAGGAATCAAGGTAGGGTTTAAAGACCCTATTCATTAGGTCCATGAAAGTAGCCGGTGCATTGGTCAACCCAAAGGACATGACCACAAATTCATAATGTCCATACCTAGTCCGGAAGGCTGTCTTGGGAATGTCACCCTCCCTCACCTTCACTTGATGATACCCAGACCGAAGATCAATCTTAGAGAAGTGGCTAGCCCTTGCAATTGGTCGAACAAGTCATCAATCCTAGGAAGAGGATATTTATTCTTGACGGTGACCCTATTGAGTTGCCGGTAATCAATACACATCCTAAGGGACCCATCTTTCTTCTTCACAAACAACACCGGTGCACCCCATGGTGATTGGCTAGGCCTAATAAAACCCTTCTCCAACAAGTCCCTCAATTGTTCTTTCAACTCCTTTAACTCCGCCGGGGCCATACGGTAAGGGGGAATAGAAATGGGTTGAGTATCGGGGAGGAGGTCTATGCCAAAATCTATTTCCCTTTCGGGAGGAACACCGGGAAGGTCATTAGGAAAGACATCAAGGAATTCATTTACGACCGGAACCGACTCTATAAGAAGGGTTTTGGACTCCACATCCCTAACCCTCACAAGGTGATAGAGACACCCCTTAGAGATCAACTTACGGGCTTTAATGCAAGAGATGAATCTACCCTTGACTACCACATTTTTGGCTTTCCCACTCAAGAATGGGTTCACTTGGGAATTGGAACTTGACCCTACGGGTTCTACAATCAATAGAAGCATAGTATGCATGCAACCAATCCATCCCAAGAACAACATCAAAATCGACCATGTTCAATTCAACAAGATCACAAAGCAATATTTTATGCAAGATGCAAATAGGACAATTTCTATAGACCTTCCTAGCAACAATATATGCACCAATAGGAGTAGACACCTTATATGACTCACGCAACAAGTCGGGCTCAACATGAAACTTTTTGGCAACAAAGGGGGTGACAAAAGAAAGAGAGGCACCCGGATCAATTAGTGCATATACATCAAAGTCAAAGATTTTCAACATACCGGTACCGACATCGGGGACTTCATCGACCCCTTGCCTCCCATGCAAAGCATAAAATCGATTGTGCCTTGGGGCACCATCTTGTCGGCCCCCTCTCCCCAAAGGAACCGCATTGGCACCTTGTGGACGGACCTCCTTACCCTTGTTGCGATTTCGGGGACAATCCATTGCCTTGTGCCCATTTCCCCACAACTGTAGCAAGCACCGGTATTTCTCAAACACGGGCCACCATGGCCCTTACCACACTTCGGACATACATCACTAGGACCCATACCACCAACACCTTGGGCCCTTGGAACGTCATTGGCAAACCCCCTATGGGGCGCATGAGAAGACCCTTGGCCTTGATGAAATCGGCCTCCCCTTCGACTTTGGAACTTGCCCTCAAAACGGGCCCTCTTGGCCTCATGACCCCTCCTCTTCCTCAACTTCTCCTCCTCCATTTGTTCGGCATAGACCATCAAGCGGGACAAGTCCATGTCACTAATCAACATTGCGGACCGGCATTCTTCACTCACTAGGTCGGACACACCCATCACGAATTTATTCATTCTAGACCGTGAGTCGGCAACCAAGTGTGGAGCATATCTTGAAAGTTGGTTAAACTTGAGGGCATACTCCCTCACACTCATAGATCCTTGTTTTAAATTCATGAACTCCACCAATTTGGCTTCCCTAAGCTCTAGAGGAAAGAATCGATTAAGGAAAGCCGTTTTGAACTCTTCCCAAGGCACCACATAGTTTGCCCCCTTCTCTCTCTTCCATTGGTTGTACCATATTTGGGCCACTCCTTTTAGTTGGTAGGCCGCCAACTCCGCCTTATTTTCTGACCTCACGCCCATGATAGCTAATATCTTGTGGACTTCATCAATGAACTCTTGAGGGTCTTCATCTAACTTAGACCCATAGAATTCTGGGGGATTCATCCGCACGAAGTCTCTCACCCGAGATGCCGGGGTAGGAGCCTGAGGGGCTTGGGTCCCGTGGTTGGCTTGATTAGCCATAGCTTGTGCAAATAAAGTAAGGGCATCCCGAAGATCCCCATTGGTCGGTTGTTCCTCGGGTGCGCGGGCTCGTCTTCCTCTTGTATTAGGCATGATCTAACATAACAAAGAACAACCGTTAGGGAAGAACTTAATTCAACTTCTACAGCACGACTTAGAACATGGAGAAGGGAAACATTTCCTAAAACGTCTCATAGCCTCCTACTCATAGTTGTGGTGCACAACACAACCATGAATCGGACTCTAATCAACGCGGTGTGTTGGACTCCGAGGATCATTCAACCTAGGGCTCTGATACCAAGTTTGTCACGACCCAAGCCTAGGGCCTAGATGTGACCGGCGAATGGGGAACCCGAAGGAACCCCAAACAAGCCTCATAGCGTATCATTACACATCCTTGGTCGCGGAAGCAATTAAATGACCATAAGCGATAAGCATAATCAAGGGGAAATCGGGACTAAGGGAGCAAGAAAAAAAAAAGAAAGATACATAAATACCATAGATGAGTCAAGCTCAAGCATAATACAACAACTTGTCCAACACCACCTCTAAACATGAGTACTTAGCGGGGGCAAGACAAACTACCCGGGCTCACCCTCATAGTCAAAACATAACTAGAAAGGAAAAGTTTTATACATAGCAAAAGATCATGAGCAACGTCCCCGAAATGGAGGACTCACCAATAACCACTATAGAAAATCGTACTAGCCACGCGGAGGAGGATGGTCAAGCGGTGCTCCGGTCCCTACATGGTGACATCATGTAGGCATAGAGTATGCGTTAGTACATTTGAATGTACTAAGTATATGGGATGCAATGCAATGCTACATTAGATGGACATCATAGGAAAAATGCGTAATCATACCCAATAGATAGCATATTAATGAAATGATATGTATAATGATGCTTACATAAAAATCATATTTAGTGGGACGTAGTACATGTGTGGCGAGTGACCATCAATATAGTATTTCCAAGGCCTACCACCCCCTTGGAGAGGCGAAAGAGGTACAAACCCCTCAATCTGGTTACACGGGCCTACCACCCCCCGAGCTAGGGACCAAGGTACAAACCCCTCGATATGGTTATACGGGCCTACTACCCCCTGTACTAGGCAACCAAGGTACCAACCCCTCGATACGGTTATACGGGCCTACTACCCCCCGTACTAGGTAACCAAGGTACCAACCCCTCGATACGGTTATACGGGCCTACTACCCACTATACTAGGCTTGGTCGACTCACAACACTTATTTAGGGAAAATCATATACATGTGTCCATTTCATCATCAATTCAGTAATTACATAACCATCCGACTCATAGGACGTACCTTGGACCTTCCCTTTCCTAAGAATTCTATAAATGGGCATTTTATCAAACACAAGGTGGGCAATTGTTCATGTAAATGAAATCATGTATTTCAAGAATACTAAGTCCAACCAATTCCAAAATCCATATAAATCAGCCCACCAACAACATACATATATATATCAACCTTCATAATTTGATCATGGAAGCATGTAAACCATAAACATCACATAATAATTCCATTTCATGATAATATGCAAAATGGACCATAATAGGGTGTGTAGTAGTAATTCCATAATTCAAGAGTTCATAAATAATCATAAGGACCCATAAACTTGGAGTAGAAATAGAGGATAAATGGTTGGACTTGTGGAAAGGAAGGTTTCCACAATCAAACCCACATACCTCAACTTTGGAGAATCCTTGATGAAGATTGGAATGGAGAATCGAAGCTTGAGATTGAGTCTTGAATCCGGAATTAGAGCTTGAGATGTTTGAATTTGGTTGAAGATCTTGGGAATTTTTGGAGAGGGCTTAGAGAGTGTTTTTGGAGTTAAGAAAAATGACTAAGTATGGGACATATCCCCTTTTTATAAAAAAAAAAGTCTCCAACCCGCCTAAAAAAAAACTCACTGGAAATTGCAAATCTGCACAGACAGGTTTTACGAAAATGGTCATAACTCCCTCATCCTAACTCGGACTAAGGTGAAACCAAGTGCGTTGGAAAGCTAACTCAAAGAGCTTTAATTTGATAGGTTTGCAGCCCTTCCAGTTCCTTGTGTGCTAAGAGATATGCCCCTTTAAAGTTGACCCTCCAAATCGCAATTTTTGCGATTTTCGAATTTTGATACGGTTGCTCTAAAATTCGGGTTAGACCCATTTCCCACTCAATTTGACCCCACAAATAAGAATATGAATTCGAATTTCCGAAATCATGCAGGGATTTTTAGATATATGGAAATTACAATTATAGGTGTATCCGAAGCACATTTTCGGGCATTTTTGGGGTCGTTTCAACCTCTTTATCTCTCGAGTCCAAGAATAGACAATAGATTTATTTCTATAGTGATCAAGCATGAAATACTAAAACAAGAATACAAAAATAATTTAAATGATAACCAACATTAATTCAAAACAATCGATGTTCAACAATTACCCATGGCCGCAGCCCCAGAACAAGGGTCTTTAGCTACTAATACCTGAGAAAAAGAAGAAAAGAACCCTAAAAAGTATTGACAATTTTTCCTTACAAAGTGTCTTCCTTAAAAAGTGTGTCCCCCCAAATAATTATTTCTATGGACTATTTATAGATGTAGAAAACCCTGAATAAAATAACTGAGTCTAAGACAAATTAGGAACCCAAAACCAAAACGGAATTGGATTCCTACGTGAAACTGTGCCGCCTCAAACTTTCCATATATATAAATATTAATATAATATTCAATTTAATCCATTAAGCTGCCTGCTTGATTTTCCTTCTTCAATCTTTCATAATTAATTCATTTTAGCTCCAAATTTCTTCAACTTTGTACCAATTTAATCCTACAAATAAAATACACTATTTAGCACAATCCATAAATTTCTGCTCAAAAAAGACAAATATAAATAATAAATATGAGGCAATTAATGATAAGAAACTATATTTTTGGCCTCAGATCAACACCCCACACTTAAACTTTTGTTCGTCCTCGAGCAAACATTAAAGCTCATCTCAAAAATCATACTAGGAAGCCATCACTTTGGTTGATACAAACTATTAGGCCATATTGAAATTTGAAAACATCAAGTACAATTCCGCTCATTATGCAAGACATCCAAATAAACAACAAACCTCTAACCTCCTAACCTCAAGGAAAGACTCTGAACTCATCAAATTTAATCTTGCTCACCTACTCTCATCAAAGAAAGTTAATAACATCACCTATCTATCATGAAACAAGTGCCCTCACAAGAAGAAATAGTCCACACACTCAATTCAAAAGATTGAATATAAATTAAGAACTTAGCGTCAAAGATCAAATCTCACACTCACAAATAAAATTCACATGTATGCTCAAAGAACCATATGCTTGCCCATTATGTACATCTCTACTAATTAAGCATGCTCGACTAAAATCAAATAGGACTTTAACGGGTTATAATGTAGGCTAAGGGACAGGTAGGAAAATTATATAATAGTGACTCACACTTCCCTAAGCACTTTGTATTTTTAGACTTCATCATCCATTATTTTCTTCTCTTTATTTTCAGCCCTCTCTTCAACAATTATTTCACTAGTAATTCTCATCATCTCAAGAATGCTTCAATCATTTTTTTCTTTCACAATTTTTTTTTCTCAAAGAATTTTTTTTTTCTTTTTCATGTCACATTCTTTCGAAGAGGGCTTTTTTCATCACTTTGTAGCTATCATTGATTACCTCTTGTCATTCAACCACCCCTTTTCTTTTTCCATATATAACAATTATAATCAGTCTATGCTACAGTGCTCAAGGAAGCAAGGTGCAAAAATTAGGGATTCAACAAAATAGTTAAGGGCAAAATATGGCTACCAACAAAAGGCTACAGGCTCAAAAGGGCGAACTAGTGATATAATATCTGAAAAGGCTAAAATTTACAAGACAAATCAAAGAAAGCCTATTATCATCTCCTAAACTGAGCAACACTTTTTATTTCGCTTCAATAACATGCAGGGCAAGTTCTAGACTAAGATGCAAAACATGGAATAAGCAAATTCTCACCACACATGGCACAAGTATCAATCAAAATGGATCAATTCCACTTCTAAGAGAGACAGGATCATAACAAACTACAAAATAAAACAAGCTATAAACAAAGTCACGACCATGAACCTAAGTGTCAAAGAGTCTGCAATTTCATTAGCAATCAAGCATTCACAAGAACGTACTACTTAAAATTAGGCCTAAATAGCAAGTATCACACAACTCAAAAGGGTCTTTTCTTTTCTCTAAAAAATAAAAAAAAAATAAAAAATTTACTCCCTATCGGTTCAAAGGGACTATCCTCAGGAAAAGTACCGAAAACAAAAGCCGAGGAACCCACCTAAAAATACAAAAAGACTCGATAAAGCAGTAAAAACTAGGAATTCATTCCTCCACCCCACACTTAAAAAGATGCTATGTCCCCAAAGCATCAAATAAAATTTAAAACAAGGGTTAGGAAAACTCCCTGAGGCCTCTAGGCCTAGCTAGTAGCATGTTCTCTTAATTTTCATCAAGGGTCGTCACCCCACCCTTAAGCTCAAACGTGCTCCTTAGCTCCAAATTTTGGATACTCAGACTTCTCCAAAACCTATAAAGACAAGACCAAAAGAAAAAAATGACACTATAAAATTAAAAATAAAATAAAATAAGAAGTTACACTACCAATTGGGTTGCCTCCCAATAAGCGCCTAATTTAATGTCGCGGCACGACCTAATTAAGTTCACCACTTTTCTTTCCACTTTGAACTTATGAATTGTACCCCTAACTTTGCATCAATTTTTCTGCTCCTCTCTAGGGGCGGTGGTATAAAGATAAAAGAACCAAGTAATAAATGTCGCATCTTGCACTTCTTGGCCCTTATGTGAGGAATGTCGTTTTGTCTATGTGGATTAGAAAACATTAGGATGTCGGAGCCTTGTTCCTCATCTATAGTCAAGTGTTTTGAATGAGATCCAAAATGCCTCAACTCCAAAGCAACATTATTTACAACATTCTCACTTTTGTACTCTTTCTCAACATTGACATTAAGGAATAAGGTATAGTTGAATGATTGGAATTCCTCTTTTTGCTCCACTAGTTGGTCATCATCCACAACAATTGGTGATTGGGCATCAGACTCCTCAATCTTTTTGTTCAAGTGAGCCTCCAGGTCAAGAATATCTGAGCCAAATTGATCTATTTCTTGTGTGCGCTCAACCCTTTCTTCTATCAGTTGGGTTGTCATGTATGTCAGACCATCACGGATAGACTCTTGACACTTTAGAAGTTGAATTTGTCCTTGTATCCAATATTGGCTCACTATCTCTGTTTCTTCACGACTTTCTCTTTGTTGGGATTCAATATCTTCATCTATTTTAGCTAGGACTGCAATTTGCAACCCAATATCGTCAAGCGTAGCTTGCATTTCTCTAATTTTTGATTGCTCTTCCACGCATTCCAACATTTGTTCTGAGATTTTTAAATTAACTTTATCCAGCATGTCCGCACATTCCATAAATGAATTCACATTGTGAACCTCTTGTTTTGCATTATCCATTGCATCACCCCTGCCAACATCACAAATAACAGAAGAATCATAATAGGGGTCTGGGGGAGGGGAATAAGAGTTAGGACAACTATTCCAATGACCAAATTGACCACCACATATATGACATATATGACAATCGATATCCAAGTGGGGTCCATTACAATAATTACAAGGATACTTATAAGAATACTCCTCACCCAACCATGGTTTATCCCAATAAGCCATATCAATAAGAGTACCAAATTATTCAAAGGAAAAAAAAATTAGTTGTTCGAAAAAGAAAAAATACTAAAAAAATAGAACAAATAAATAAATAAATAAAAAGAAAAAGTATAACCTAGAAGAATAGTTAATTTCTAAGTCCCCGGCAGCGGCGCCAAAAACTTGTTGCTACCAATTGCACACGCAAGTGTACGTGGTCGCAAAAGTAATAAGTGACTCTTTAAGAACCGGAATATCGAACCCACAGAGACTTGTCAATTTACTATTTACTAAATTATACTAGTCTAATTATTTATTTAAGAGTGTCAAAAGAAATAAAATAATGCAAAACTTAAATACTAAGATTAACTTATAGTGATTGGGACAATTCTAGGGCTGCAGCGTGCATAAGGTTTCATGTATCGCATCTCATGCAATGAATTAACTAAGGTTATCAAATTACTGATTTACAGGGTTGATTTTATGATCATGATCTCTCGACCTCTAATCGCCTACTCCAACTAGCTGTCTAACTACATCGTTGAGCGGGGATAGGCAGTCCTAATTGGCGAGCATTTATATTTCATCCTGTTTCGTAACCAAGCGAGGTGTTCGTCCGGGCGTCACTCCTGAACACGAATCTAAACAAAGTTAGAACAAGCTCTTTGCATTCTCTGGTCTATCTACCTCTGTCACGACCCAAGCCTAGGGCCTAGATGTGACCGGCTAATGGGGAACCCGAAGGAACCCCAAACAAGCCTCATAGCGTATCATTACACATCCTTGGTCGCGGAAGCAATTAAATGACCACAAACGATAAGCATAATCAAGGGGGAAATCGGGACTAAGGGAGCAAAAAAAAGAAATGATACATAAATACCATAGATGAATCAAGCTCAAGCATAATACACAACTTGTCCAACACCACCTCTAAACATGAGTACTTAGCGGGGGCCAAGACAAACTACCGGGCTCACCCTCATAGTCAAAACATAACTAGAAAGGAAAAATTTTATACATAGCAAAAGATCATGAGCAACGTCCCCGAAATGGAGGACTCACCAATAACCACTATAGAAAATCATACTAGCCACGCGGAGGAGGATGGTCAAGCGGTGCTCCGGTCCCTTAAATTGACATCATGTAGGCAGTAGAGTATGCGTTAGTACATTTGGTGAATGTACTACAGTATCAATGGATGCAATGGCAATGCTACATCATAGATGACATCATAGGGAAAAATGCGTAAGTCATACTCCGAATAGGATAGCGATAATGAATGATATGTATAATGATGCTTACTAAAAATCATATTTAGTGGGACGGTACATGTGTGTGAGGGACCATCAATATAGTATTTCCAAGGCCTACCACCCCCTGGAGAGGCGAAAGAGGTACAAACCCCTCAATATGGTTACACGGGCCTACCACCCCCCGAGCTAGGGACCAAGGTACAAACCCCTCGATATGGTTATACGGGCCTACTACCCCCCGTACTAGGCAACCAAGGTACCAACCCCTCGATACGGTTATACGGGCCTACTACCCCCCGTACTAGGCAACCACGGTACCAACCCCTCGTACGGTTATACGGCCTACTACCCCCCGTACTATGGCTTTGGTCGACGCACAAACACTTATATAAGAGAAAATCATATCATGTGGTCCATTTCATCATCAGTTTCAGTAATTACATAAAACCATCCGACTCATTAGGACGTACCTTGGGACCTTTCCCTTTCTAAGAATTCTATAAATGGGCATTTTATCAAACACAAGGTGGGCAATTGTTCATGTAAATGAAATCATGTATTTCAAGAATACTAAGTCCAACCAATTCCAAAATCCATATAAATCAGCCCACCAACAACATACATATATATATCAACCTTCATAATTTGATCATGGAAGCATGTAAACCATAAACATCACATAATAATTCCATTTCATGATAATATGCAAAATGGACCATAATAGGGTGTGTAGTAGTAATTCCATAATTTCAAGAGTTCATAAATAATCATAAGGACCCATAAACTTGGAGTAGAAATAGAGGATAAATGGTTGGACTTGTGGAAAGGAAGGTTTCCACAATCAAACCCACATACCTCAACTTTGGAGAATCCTTGATGAAGATTGGAATGGAGAATCGAAGCTTGAGATTGAGTCTTGAATCCGGAATTAGAGCTTGAGATGTTTGAATTTGGTTGAAGATCTTGGTGGAATTTTTGGAGAGGGCTTAGAGAGTGTTTTTGGAGTTAAGAAAAATGACTAAGTATGGGACATATCCCCTTTTTATAAAAAAAAAACGTCTCCAACCCGCCTAAAAAAAATAGTCACTGGAAATTGCAAATCTGCACAGACAGGTTTTACGAAAATGGTCATAACTCCCTCATCCTAACTCGGAATGAGGTGAAACCAAGTGCGTTGGAAAGCTAACTCAAAGAGCTTTAATTTGATAGTTTGCAGCCCTTCCAGTTCCTTGTGTGCTAAGAGATATGCCCCTTTAAAGTTGCCCCTCCAAATCGCAATTTTTGCGATTTTTGAATTTTGATATGGTTGCTCTGAAATTCGGGTTAGACCCATTTCCCACTCAATTTGACCCCACAAATAAGAATATGAAGTCGAATTTTTGAAATCATGCACGGATTTTGAGATATATGGAAATTACAATTATAGGTGTTTTCGAAGCACATTTTCGGGCATTTTTGGGGTCGTTTCACGAATGTAGAATTTCATAGTGCAATCCAGTTGTTGGCTCAAACCATAGCCAATTGGACTAATCAGCAGGCCCCAGTTCATACAAACCCCATTGGTGGATCAGCTGCAGCTAGAGTTCAGGATTTTGTTTGCTTGAATCTACCAAAGTTTCTAGGGTCGAAGGTTGGTGAGGACCCACCGAACTTTATTGATGAGATCAAGAAGATTCTTGAGGTAATACAAGTGACTAGTACTGATAGTGTTGAACTAGCATCCTATCAACCCAAGGATGTGGCTCACATCTGGTTCACATAGTGGAAAGACAACAGGGGTGCGAATGTAGCTTTTGCGACGTGGGACTGTTTTACTGGAGCTTTTCTGGATAAGTTCTTCCCGAGAGAGTTGAGGGAGGCTAGGGCTAGGAATTTATGAACTTGAGGCAGGGGTCGATGTCAGTCCAGGAATATGGGCTAAAGTTCACTTAGCTCTCTAGGTATGCTCCACATATGGTGGCCGATCTGAGAGCACAAATGGGCAAGTTCTTGTTTGGAGTATTTGATCTGGTAAAGACCGAGTGCAGGAACGCTATACTATTAGGGGATATGGATATCTCCAGACTAATGGCCCATGCTCAGCAGGTTGAGGGAGATAAGCTCAAGGAAATGGATAAGGATAACAAAAAGGCTAGAACATGCAACTATGAATATTCTCAGCATAGGTCGAGTGGTGGAAATCACTCACAGTTTCAGTAGAGGTCTATAGCCCCAGTGCCTTCATCAGCTAGCGCTCCGTCCCCCAAGTTTCGACAGGATAAAAAAGGGAGGGCATTAGGCTCTAAGTCCCAGGAAGGGTTTTGGGTACCCAGACTTTTCCATCATGCCCAAAATGTGGTAAGAACTATTCGGGCGAGTGTCTTGCTGGCAGAGAGGGGTGTTTTGGGTGTGGTCAGCTTGGTCATACGTGGAAGGATTGCCCTTCTGCCAAGCAGGGTCAGGGAGGTAACAAAGCTCAATCTACAACTTTAGCAGCTCCAGCGGGTCGCCCCACTCAGCAGGGTGCCTCATCTGGTATAGGTGGTGGTCAGTGCCAGAACAGGATGTATGCTCTTCAGGCTCGACAGGACCAGGAGGATTCTCCTGATGTGGTCACGGGTACGTTACAAGTTTTCCATTTAGATGTTTATGCATTGTTAGATCCAGGGGCTACACTTTGTTTTGTAACTCCTTAGCTCCTTAGATAGCAGTAAACTTTGGTGTCAGTCCAGAAACTCTCCCAGAACCCTTCTTAGTCTCTACTCCAGTTGGTGACCCAATTATAGCTAAACGGGTGTACAAAAATTGTCCTGTCGTAGTTTCCCAGAAAGTCACCTCAGCAGACCTTGTAGAGTTAGAAATGATAGATTTTGATATCATTCTAGGCATGGATTGGTTACATTTGTGTTATGCCTCATTCGATTGTAGAACTAGGATCGTTAGATTTTAGTTTCCAAATGAGCCAGTCTTAGAGTGGAAGGATAGTAACTCGGTGCCTGTAGGTCAATTTATCTCTTACCTTAAGGCCAGGAAAATGATTTCCAAAGGGTATATCTATCATTTTGTTCGGTTAAGAACTCAAACTCCGAAACCCCAACTCTTGTGTTAGTCTTAGTGGTGAATGAGTTTCTAGAAGATCTTCTCGGAGTTCCTTCCGAAAGGGAAATCGACTTCGGAATAGATCTCCTTCCAGATACCTAGCCTATTTCGATTCCTCCTTACAGGATGGCTCCAGCTGAGCTTAAGGAATTGAAAGAACAGTTAGGAGACCTTCTAGATAAGGGCTTCATCAGACCCAACATCTTCCCATGTGATGCTCCAGTGTTGTTCGTGCGTAAGAAAAATGGTTCTCTCAGGATGTGAATTGACTATCGTCAGTTGAACAAAGTCACCATCAAGAATAAATATCCCATCCCTAGGATTGATGACTTGTTCGACTAGCTTCAGGGTTCTAGTTGCTTTTCTAAGATAGACCTCAGATCTGGCTATCATCAGCTCAGAGTCAGAGATAGTGACATCCCGAAGACAGCCTTCAAGACTCGGTATGGTCACTATGAATTTGTAGCTATGTCTTTTGGACTAACAAATGCTCCTGCAACTTTCATGGACTTAATGAACAGGGTGTTCAAACAATATTTGAACTTGTTCGTCATCGTCTTTATTGATGATATCCTCGTTTATTCTCAAAATGAGGAAGTGCACGCGACTCATTTGAGAGTGGTTCTGCAAACCCTCAAAGATCGCCAGTTATTTGCTAAGTTCAACAAATGCGAATTATGGTTACAGTCGGTTGCTTTCCTTGATCATGTGGTATCCAGCGAAGGTATCCGAGTGGATTCTCAGAAAATTGAGGCAGTAAGGCATTGGCCTAGACCCACCTCTCCAACTGATATAAGAAGTTTCTTGGGTTTGGCCGGTTACTACAGGAGGTTTGTTGAAGGGTTTTCATCCATAGCTGCCCCATTGACCAAGTTGACTTTAAAAAAAGTCAAGTTTCAGTGGTCAGATAAGTGTGAGAAAAACTTCTTAGAACTGAAGACCAGGTTGACTACAACTCCTGTCTTGTCTCTACCAGAGGGTTCAGGCGGTTATGTGGTTTATTGTGATGCCTCCAGGGTCGGCCTAGGTTGTGTGTTGATGCAGCAGAGTAAGGTCATAGCTTATGCTTCCAGGTAGCTTAAGGTCCATGAGAAGAACTACCCGACTCATGACCTCGAGCTTACAGCCGTCGTGTGCACTCAATGTTTAAAACCCTGACTAGCCATCATCAATTATAGCTCATGCTCTCAAATTCTCATTTTAAACGCAAATTCATGCCTAACAAAAGTATTTGAATGCCCTCACACCAAGAATGATTCCATGCTCTCACAAAGCCAAGTAAAGATCATTAATAAGGAATCAAAACAACACTCACACTCCCAAATGAGAAAAACATGCATGACTTTACCCATAGGCTTGCCCGTATTTTCCAACTAATATTCACAAGGCTTATGTAGGATCAAAAAGGTCTTTCAAGGCTTGTAATGAGGCTGGGATTCAAGGTATGCTCATTTTGGCTTAGTGACTCTACCTTCATGAAGCATGGTTCCCATTTCACTTCTTTTTCCTTTTATTTCACACTTTTCAAATTTCCAACTCATCCTTTGTCTATTCATAACACACAAAAGATTTTAGGAACACCCTTTTTTATTTTCACAACAACGCACAAAGGCACACTTTTATTCGACTCTTTTTCTTTCTTTACTTTTCATCTCTTTCTCTTTTTTTTTATATGTAGGTTCCATCTTTTTCACACACATCTTTCCAAGGATCGAGTTCACGAACTTCTAGCTCAATTTCTTTTTTCATTCTTACCACACCCTAACTAGGCTTTTGGTCTAAGTTGGTCAAACTAACCAATGCTTCATGAAGGTTATAGGTGGGAAAGATATGGTAATTTCAAACAACAGGCTAAGATCTTTGCATTCGTGTTTCAATCAAAGAAAAGGATGGGCTCAAATGGTGCCAAGCTGGGTTCACACACTCACAAGGTGGTCAAACAAAGGTATAGCAATTAGGTTCACTCTAAAAAAAAAATTCATACCTAAGATCATTTCCTTCATTTACCAATGCTAGTCAATTGGACCAACGGGGCAAGTTTTAGGTATTATCATACACACATTTCAAGAAAAGCTCACCAGACATGGCATCCAAACACAATTGTGGATCACAACTCTACGAGTCAAGCTTGCGTGCAACGGTCATTGCAAGACTCACTTTGACATTCAACTAGTCACAATAAGATGCTAAGAGTTCACACAAGACTATGCAACTCAAATTATCTCGTTAGACTCACACAAACATATTGTTCATCAAGAGCACTATTCAAGTCATCGATATTGATCACAATCGACACTCAAATGTACAAGAGAACAACACAATGCCTACGATCAACAACAACAAATAGAAAGAGAGAAGTTGACATTTATTTCAAAGCAAAATCGCAACATCAGTCATAACATCAAAACAAAACGAAATATTCAAACATACAACCAAAAAGACAAAGGGCAGGCCTAATGCCTTCACCCCACCAAAAAGAAACACGCAATGTCCTCAATGCGAAATAAAGTAAAGATAGCAACAAAAATAAAGAAACGGAGTGCAAATAGGAATCCCCCTGTCCGGCTATGTTGGAGGTGTATCATCTTGGGCATCAGTGCCCGGCTTATATGTAGCTGTGGTCGTGGTTCCACTAGAACCAATCATCGATGTATCATGCAACGAAGCTACAATAGAGGCCCTCACCATATCGCCCTCCAAATCCTCAAGATCTGAATACACCTCGCTATCACGTGCAACAAGGTCCTCCTCATCAGTCTCTGGGGCTTCAGAATCACCCTCATCGTCTGCTGTCGTAGCAACACCATTGGTAGCAGTCATGGGTATCTCAGCACTAGGACTCTCGGGAACATCCACGCCACCCCACAACATGGTGATATCTATGGACTTCAGCTCGTCCACATCGCAGCGCAGTCCGGCAATATCAGCCTTTACGACTGTCAACTCTGAGGATCCACCCTCCTTCTTCTCACATGCCACTACTCATGCTGTGAGGTCCTCCAAAGAAAGCTCATGTTCCGTAATTAACCAGCGCTGATCCCCCAACTCAGCTCTAATAGGAGCAAGTGCCGTTGTAATAGCATGCTCGATCAATCCAGGTACAGCCGCCTCGACTCTCGAAGCACGAACATCGGCCGAATGGGCAAGGGCGGGATCCAGGAACAGGTGCAGAGATAGAAGAGGCGGTTGGGGTAGGGGCAGAAGTGGTAGGAGCGTCAGAAACAGGTATACCTGTCGGCTCAATTGCGGGAGGGGGAGAATCAGTCTCCATGGCATCAACATCAACATCAACAGCCGAAGGCGTGTCTATCGAAGGACTCCTCCTTCTCTCTGCCTTGTCCTTCAGGTACTCGGCCTCAATTCGGCGGATGTCACAAGACGAGGTTGGAGTGACCTCAACATCCTTCTTAGCCTCGAAGGGTACGCCTGCACACCGGCACAACTCCGTAATCAAGATAGGGAATGGAAGCGATGTCTAATTTTGCTTCGCTCTCATCAAGATCTCCTGCTAGATTATCATCTCCAAATTGAGCATGTGACGATCCATGATACAACCCAAAAGTGCAGCTTTCGGGTACCGGAGCATAGACTCATTTTGGGATGGCATGAGGGTGCTGCTAATGAATCCGAACTAGTACCTTACGGCTATGTTCAGATCCTTCTTCTCAATGATAGCACTGGCCTCGAGCCACAGAGGTGTCGCATCATTGAGCAGAGGGGCCAACCACCCCTTGAGATCCTCTAAGGTCTTCGTCTTGATCTTGTCGACCAAAGAATGCCAAATCCCGACTGTGCAACTGAGTGCAGCATTAATCTCTGTTTGGCTGCACTCCACCTTTCTCCCCCGTACCATAATGAAGTCCACGGGTGCCATAGACTTAGCCTGCTTCTTTCCTTTAGGGATCAAGTCCGCAAATGAGGCATAAAATTCTCGGACTCACATTGGTACATATGGACTTCGAGACTTTGTAAAGATCTGGAATTTGTGGTAACGAATGGTCTCCCAAACCTCTGGATACTTGTCCACAACACCGTCCGTGGACAATCATTTCTCCTCGAGGATTGTTTGCAAACCCTCAGCCTTTAGTCTATTCATCGACCTCGGATGGTTTACCGAGGCCAGAGCTGGAGCTAGAGCGGGAGAAGCAGGTGGGGCAATAGGAGTAGATACATGCGCCAGTAGATCATGTGCTGCTTTCCCCGGCAACGACGCCATTTTTGATAATGCTCAACTACACATATAATGATTCAAGGTGTAAGCGGTCGCTAGCAAGTATAAACCTAACAAGGAGTTGGGGTCGATCCCATGAGGAGTGATCGAGTAAAGAATTCGACTACGAAGTACTATAGTGATCTAATCTTTTGTAGGTAAAAATGATTAAAACGAGACATAATGTAAATCATCGAATTTTAATTATCACTAGTAAGGAGATTTAATAATCAACTATAACAAACACGATTAACAACGAACTTAAACAAGGGGAGAAAGGACCTTAGGGATGTGCGAGTGTTCAATTACTAATTTTACTAGATGGGTAATTACGAATTGCTTAAACATGCTGAATCTCAATGGGTAGGCAAGATCATGATTACAATAGCTATTTTACAATCAGCTATCATGCATTCAATTAGGTTCTATCAAACCCCAACAGGTACTACACTAGAAAAAAAGTTTATACCTTGATTCAACCAACTTTAACAAGCTGGGTAGTAAAAGCAACAGCCTATACAATCATCAATTGCTAATTCCACTCAATTACATCTTTTACAAGCAGACAAAAAGATATAGACTAGAACTGAATTTGCAACTTCAATTCATAAAATGAAAACATGAATCAACAATTGAACCATTCCAATTCAGTATTAAATTCAACAATTCATAATACCCACAAGCTAATTAAGCAATTGAACAGATAATCACACCCCTAAGGCCTTGGGGTTTTAGCCAATCATAGAAATAGTTAAGAAATTGTTACCAAAGATGTTAGCCATTGGTTCACAAGGTCTTCAAAAAAAATAAATGATACCAATTAGAATTACGCCCAATGTCTTGAATCCAAAACACCTACAAGAATTGTTCAAAGTAATCACAAAAATATTCAAAGTGCCAGTGCACTTTTTAGTCTAAGTTGCTGATTCTTACTTGCTCCACAACTCTCTTTTAAAAAACTCTATTTATACTCTCACAAAAACTTCCCACATTCAAAAATGTGGGGCCACTCGGTGAAATTAGTCGGGCTCGCCGATCCACTCGGTGACTCACCGAGTTGCTCTTCTTTGCCTTTTGTTTCTTGGTTTCGACATGGATTTGTACTGGAACTTTAGGCGATCAAAGTCGGACTCGCCGTTCTAATGGGCGAGTCGCCGATTGTCTCTCAGGCTCACCAACTCGACTTGCTTCTTTATCTCACCTACTGGAACTTTAGGCGAGTTGCAGACCCATTCAGCGAGTTGTCGAGTTGCCTTTTGCGAGCTCCATCCTTCTTTTCCTTCAATTCTTCAACTTCTTAGCTTCTTTTCACATTATCTTGCCCTTGCCTTGTTCTCAAGTCTCCTTGCTACATATAAACAATTTAACATTAGTTATGAGCACAAAATAGGCATTAAGGACACCAATTCAGCACCACTGAAGCCCTAAATGAGTCAAAACTACCAACTCATCATCGTGTTTTCCCTAAAGATTTGGAGGCACTACTTGTTACTTCAGAATTGTATTTTGTATAATAATATTTGGTTCCCTCTGTATCTACCGTTGTAATAAAATTTATGCAGGCCAAGTATGATCATCCATGGTCAAGTTTTAAACAGACGATTTTTGCAGCAATCCAATAAGTAGGCTCCTTTGATCTAATAATAACAATATAGTTAAATATACAAATTATAAAGTAAATATATTATAGGAAAGTTAATAATATACTAGACTCACTTCAAAGCATTGTATAAAATCACGAAGATATGTAAAAGAGACAATTCTTTTAGACAACTCATTAGAGATAGAATGATGTTATTGAGAACTTGTCTGGGTGCCTCATATTTATAATCACATGATGAAATCAATCTGCAAAATTATTCATAACATATAATTTTGATAGATTTTCAATTTTTTTAAGCAAATGAATAGATAACTACATCTCTAATGCTAAAGATACATGCCTAGGAAAAGTAAGATAATTTTCAAATCTTTCTTTGAAGTCAGCAGACTGAGGCAGATTTGGATTAATCCAGATTTTAATTTGATATCAACAAATACACACACATTAATTTTTTGTTAATTGTTGGTAAACAATGTCAAATAAAATGTATACAAAGCAATACACTTTTATTTTAATTTTTTAATTAATTTACAATGTTTATACCTCTGAATTTGTGAGCCTTCATTAATTGAAAACTCACAACCAAAGGTTCATCTTGTAATGACCCTGAAGGTCATTTTTGGTAATTTTTACAAAATGACCATTTTGTCCATCCCGAGAGCTGCCCCGAGTCATGTTTGAAATGTTTCCGAAGTTGGTTTTGTGAAAGTTAGAGTAAAAATGAAGTTTTTGAAAAGTTTTGAACTTTGAAGGATTAAGTGGTCAAATTGTGGTTTTTGAGGTCATTCGAAGTTTCGGAGCTCGGATCAGAATTCAATCGATTCCATCAGTTCTGGAATGTGGATTTTGTCTCAATGGAGTCGATGGGGTCAGTTTTGGGGCTGTATCGTGGATTTGAGGTCCTAAGTTGGAAAATTTTGGAATTTTGATCATAGGGTTGACTTTGGTCAACATTCGGAGATCCGATGCTCGAATGTCGATTCCGACAACTACGTTGGATTCGGGGGATGATTTTAGGCCTAAGGGTGGCCTTGGTTGAAATTTTAGAGGTCCCGAGCTTGTTTTGAGTTATTGAGACTTAAGTTAGTTTTGTTGTGCTTTATCGGGTTCCGGGTCAAAGAGACCCGAATTCAAATTCTGACGGCTCCATTGAGTCCGGAACGTCGAATTTACAAGGGTTGCATATCTGGTTTGTGAGCACGGGGTTCCGAACGAATCCCGAGGGTCCATTTGGAGACTTGTTGAATTGCTGATTTAGATGTATCTGGTACCAGTCATTTGGCCTGCGCGTTTGCAAAAGGTTGTTGCCCGCTTTCGCGGAGGGTGGGACTAGTGAACTCCGCGTTCATGGTGTGGGGACGTGTTCGCGGAGGGTTTGGGTATTGTTCTCCGCGTTCGCAGGGGAGGGAGCCCGCATTCGTGGAGTATTGGGGCCTTATTCTCCTCGTTCGCGGGCCTAGTAGGACGCATTCGCGGAGGTCATTTAACTACCTAAACAGTGTATAATCAGGATTTTACCCATTTTACCATTTTCAATTCTTTGAGCTCTCTTGGGCGATTTTTGAAGAGGTTTATCTTGGGAATCAGTGTGGGTAAGTGATTTTAACCCTTGGCCTTGATTACCCAATGTTTTAAACATGATTTTGAATTGGAATGTGGGATTTTGAAGTGAGTTTTTGGTGATTTTGATAGAACTCCAAAATTTTGATATAATGGGAATTGAAGGCTGTTTTGAGATTCTTTTTCAAATGGGTTTTCCACCATTGAGTTCCTATTGTATAGAGAATATTTTTTATGAAAGAAATCCCGGATTCAAACCCCGTTTTCGAAATCGGATTTTAGGGTTGTTTTACCTTTTCTTTCCGAATTTCATGTTCTTGGCTTTGTTGGACCCGGATTGTGATTTGGTTTCATTATTTGAATAGATTGTGTTGCTTTGGATTGCTTACGGAAGGGAAAAGCTCCGGTTGTTGATTGATTTCGATTCGATTAAGGTAAGTGAACTCTTAAAACCTTGTGAATCTTTTGGAATTTCGACTTCCTTATTTGATTTCGTTGGGGAGTAATAGGATTGAGGTATGGGTGAGTTCTTGTATGAATTAATCTAATATTGATCGGCGGGGTTAGTAAAATAGCAATGTGTGCTAAAGTGATAGGCCAACGTGTGGTTGGGCCATGAACTTGATATTGTTGCGTGATTGATGAATTGCTATGAAAGTCTCGATGTGGTTATGAACGTGTTGAATATGTATTTTGCTCATCGTTGATTATGGGACTAGACTTGAGAACTCTTGCTTAGTGATTGATCCTACTTGTGATGAAAGGAGTAGTGAAATGGAGACTAGGCAATTGACATCATTGATATATTGTGAATATTGAGATTTTGACTGTTGTTATTGATATATAGCTGATAGTGTGACGTGATTTGCATTGATATGAATTGCGTTGTGATTTTGAGCACTATCATTCTTCTCATTATTTGTGTGAACATGCTTGTATGCATCGGTTCTGCAAACACTATGATGAGAAAAAGTTCTGGCGATGCCGATGGGAAATAGTTCCGGCGAGTGATGATATATGCCGATGGAAAATGGTTCCGGCGATACTGATGGGAAATGGTTTCGGCAATTGATGATTATGCCGATGAGAAATGGTTCTGGCGGATACATGGTCCATGTGTGGCCCCCATGGGTACCGGTCTGAGATTCAGCGGTTGTGTATCGTAGGACTGACATGCATTCTCTAATTGGCATTGCATTGCATTGCATTATCTGATCCTTGTTATTGTGGTGTTATATCTATACCTTGTGACTCTGGGATTGATATATTGATACTGATATGAGTTCTTTCGTGATGTTGTTGAGCTGTTGTGATTTTGTATTGTTTGAACCGTGGATTGGAATCTGTTAGGTTGGGCTGATTTTCTGTGCAGATTGTAGTTATTGGAGGTTCGGTTGGAAGTCAGGGTTTCGTGACTCTATTAGATTTGCCTCGTTTTATTAGTTGATTTACTGGGTACCGTATTGTTTGGTACTCACCCTTGCTTCTCTACACTTGTGTAGGTTTCGAGCCAAGACCGTGATCTTGTTCTCTCTCTTCTCTTTCTCCGAGGCTCGTTGAGGATACTTGAGAGGTAGTTGTTCGATACCGGTGATCTTTCTCTACCTTTTTTCTTTTGCTTTGTTTCTATTAGAGATACAAAGACTTTGAGACTTGTACCTTTCTATTTAAATGTTGTATTAGAGTCTTCTACATGTGACAACCAATCTTGAGTTGGTTTTTGTAACGCCCCAAGCTTCCAAGGGATTTTTAAAATAAAGAACTCACCTGAAGACAGTGACCTACGGAGGCCACCTACGGGCCGTAGATGGATTGACGGTCCGTAGATGGGGACCGTCAATGGCACTATGAAATTTTAGGATTTCCAAGTTTCTGAACTTTGTCCTACGGAATAGCAGGACAGTTCATAGTTCAGTTGACGGGCCGTAGATGGGTTCCGTAGATGCCTTCCAGACTTGGCCAAATTTTCAGCCCAAAATGAACTTTCTGAATCAATTGATGGAAGAACAGGACGGTCCATCAATTGATGTACGGACCGTAGATCTTGTCCGTCGATTGGCCCCGACATTTTTTAATTAAGGGATTTTTGGTCTTTTCCCTAATTGTTTTCCTATTAAGCTAAGTCGTTTATACCCTTAATCTAAGACCTATAAATACTTTCTAATCTTAATTCCTTTCATTCTAATTAATTCCAAAGCTTTCCTCTCTCAAATATTTCTCTCTCTAAAAAGAAACTCTATCAACTTTCAAGGAAGAAGAAGCTTGAATCCCCCATTGAAGGCCTTCAATCTTCTCCAATTTCTTCTGGATTGCTTTGAGGTATGATAGTGTTCACCATTAGGAGTCTTTTCCTCCAATGGGCCCTTCCTCTTCTTCATGATTTTCAAAGGTTTCCCCTAACCCAACTGAATTAGGGTTTGTGATCAATCATTATGTGTTCTTCAATTATGATTCCTATTATTGATTTTATGATTCCTAGTGCACGATTTAGCGTGATAAAGTAACTTAGTGCACGAATTAGCGCAAATTACATGATTTGATGTAAAGATTGCATGAACCCCTATGATCCCAAGCTAATTCTCCCCAATTTGATAATCTATGCTTTGATTGTTGGGTTGAGTTATGATTTGATGAAGTTTATGAATTCTCTATGAAATCAAACACGAATTATGAATGAATTGAGGATAATCTTATGAATTTAGCATGATCAAGTCAAAAGCATGATTTTCATCTATTATGTGAGTTCCTTCAAGTTGGGTAAATTGTCCTAATTATGGCTTTCTAAGCATGAGCTTGCATTGAATTGCATGATATGAGTTGAACTTGCATGAACCCATATGAACTCTATGAACTATGAAGTATGAGCATGATGAATTAAGGGTGAAGTTATGATATGATGATGCTATGGTTGAGTTGTGAAAGGTGTTCTCACATAATGCTCCCAATATGACTTAAAAGAACAAAAAGGCGATTACTCATGTTCTTAAGGAGTTATTCTAATGATGTAAGCTTGGACAAGGTCCATGAAGATGAAACGTCTATAAGCATGATTTTAGCTTGAATTGGTAATCCTAGTTGTACCTTTTCATGTTTAATGATATAAATATGTTAATGACTAATCCGTGGGAATTATGCTTAGCACCGAGTGGATATTGAGATGGAAGCCCTCCCGCTAGTAGAGGCCGGGTCTTCCAGTGAAAGCTCTCCCGTTAGTAGAGGCCGGGTTTTCTAGATGGAACTCTCCCGTTAGTTGAGGCCGAGTCTCCTAAAGCAATCTCTATCCCATAAACTATGTTGCCACCATAGGATGTTGTCTTTAAGTAGACATTAGCCAGTGGATCCACATAAGGTAAGAAGTTCATGGTCTTACCTTGGAAAGTAGGACACCTCTTTTTGGTGTGGGGTAGACACCGGATTCCATGTTGATAGCTCACATGGTCTTACATGTCGGTTAAGGCTTTTCCCCACAAGTTAATGAACAACTGTTCTCATAAGGAAGTAAAGAAAAGAAGAAAGATGATTTAGCTTGCTTTGGCCTTGATATATGCTTTATGTTTCATGTTTATCATATTTTTAGCTTGGTCATTGCATGTCATGATTATGTCTCTCTCTAGCATGAGTTATGTGTTTATGTGAATTGCTATCATACTTAGTACTTAATTGTGCTAACGCATACTCTTGCCTACATTAACTTCTTTGGTTTACGACGTGGTGATTCACCTTCCACTCGTGGCTAGAGCATTGACTTAGAGTTGAGAAGAAGACTTGGTGAGTCCTCATCCATCCGAGGACATAGCCTTGTTGGATTTTACATTTTATGTCTTTCCTTATGTTGGATATTGTATTGGGCTGCGTCCCTATCACTTTTATTCGTATTCTATAATATTGGAAGGCTTTGAGACATGAGTAGTAGACTTCCGTTGTTTCTTTTAAAAGCTTTGATATGAAATTCTCTTTCGAACTTTTATTCTCTATTATCTTGTATGTAATGTATGCTAAGGGCTTGTATGAGGCCTCTGGAGGTCTTGTACGCCATGTCACATCTAGGGGGTACCTTGGGTTGTGACAAACTTGGTATTAAGAGCGCAAGGTTTTAGAAAGATCCTAGGATGTCTCATAAGCCGCGTCAAGTAGAGTCTTGTTCATGAGTGCGAAGCGCGCCACATTTATGAATGAGAGGCTATAAGACGTTTAAGAAATTTCACTTCTTTCATTACTCCTAAGTCATGCCATAGAGTTTAACTCTATATATCTCTCTCCTAATCTCTATCCTACGCATTTCAGGATATGGCGACCCGAAGAGCTTATGCTAGAAGAAACATGGGAGAGAATGTGGAACAAGAAGCTCCTCCTCAAGTTTCGGCTGACCCTTTGGCGGAACAAGTGACTAATGCGGAGTTTAGGGCTGCTTTACAAGTATTGGCTCAAGCAGTGACGACTCAAGCCAATAGAGAGGTGGTGGCTCCCGTGAACCCAAATGTGGGTACGGCGGCATCAAGAGTGAGGGACTTTACGAGGATGAATCCTCTGAAATTCCATGGCTCTAAGGTTGAGGAAGATCCTCAAGAATTCATTGATGAAGTGTATAAGGTGTTGATGATCATGGGTGTGACACCGGAAGAAAAGGCGGAGTTGGCCGCTTATCAACTCAAGGGTGTTGCCCAAATTTGGTTCAATCAATGGAAGAGTGAGAAGGCGGTTAATGAGGGTCCTCTTGATTGGGAGAAATTCAAGGTTGCTTTCCTTGATAGGTTCTTCCCTCTTGATAAGAGAGAGGCTGAGGTGCTTGATTTTATCAACCTTCGACAAGGAAATATGAGTGTGAAAGAGTATGCATTGAAGTTCACACAATTGGCTAGATATGTTCCATCCATAGTTGCCGACCCAAGGGTAAGAATGAGCAAATTTGTGTCGAGAGTGTCCGATATGTTGGTGAAAGAGTGCCGCACCGCCATGCTTGTGCATGACATGGATATTCTCACCTCATGGTTTATGCCAAACAAATTGAAGAAGAAAAGCTTAAGGGAAGGTCTAGGGAGACCAAGAGGGCTAGGACCGGAGATGGTAACTCTTCGCATGTAAGGTCCGATGGACATGGTCCTCCTACATTTCGGCAAAGGTTCTATGGCCAAGGCTCATCCAATGCTCCTCCGAAGTTCAACAATGATGGGGTGTCTAACCCTAAGTCTCAGGGAGGAAAAAATGGTGGTTCTTTATTGGCTCCTTGTGCCAAGTGTGGGAAAAAGCATGAGGGTAGATGTCTAGCCGGTACGGATAGTTGTTATAATTGTGGAAAAAGGGGTCACAAGATGAGGGATTGTCCATCTCTCACGGCCAAGGGAAGAGAGAATAAGCAAGCTCCACCTAGAGGATCGGGTTCGAATGCTTAGAAGCAAAATCAATTTTATGCACTTCAGGCTCGTCATGAGCAAGAGAGCTCTCCCGATGAGGTTACTGGTATGTTAAGAGTTTTCCATTTTGATGTTTATGCTTTGCTTGATCCTGGTGCTACCTTGTCTTTTGTGACGCCATATGTGGCTATGAGGTTTGATGTAGTTCCGGATGTGTTGCTAGATCCTTTTTGTGTTTCCACTCCGATTAGAGAATCTATCATGGCTAAGAGAGTTTATAGAGATTGTCCCGACTCCTTATCCCATTGAGTCACTCTTGTTGATCTTATAGAGCTTGATATGCTAGATTTTGATGTTATTCTTGGCATGGATTGGTCGCATGCTTGTTATGCCTCTATTGATTGTAGGACCCGAATGGTCAAGTTTCAGTTTCCAAATGAGCCTATCCTAGAGTGGAAGGGAGGAAATTCTATGTTTCGAGGTCAATTTGTTTCTTATCTAAAAGCTAGAAAGATGATCTCAAAGGGTTGCATTTACCATCTTGTTAAGGTGAGGGATATAGATTTCGAGACCCCTACTCTTGAGTTGGTCCCCATTGTTAATGAGTTTTCGGAAGTGTTTCCCGATGACTTGCCCGGTATTCCTCCTGAAAGGGAAATAGACTTTGATATTGACCTTCTCCCAGATAAGCAACCTATTTCTATTCCTCCTTATAGAATGGCTCCGGTGGAACTTAAGGAACTAAAAGAGCAGTTGAAAGAATTGTTGGATAAGGGTTTCATCCGACCAAGTATTTCTCCATGGGGTGCTTCGGTCTTGTTTGTAAGGAAGAAAGATGGTTCACTCCGTATGTGTATTGACTATCGCCAATTGAACAAGGTTACCATTAAGAATAAGTATCCTCTACCAAGGATAGATGACTTGTTTGATCAACTTCAAGGGGCTAGTTATTTCTCTAAGATCGACCTTCGTTCGGACTATCACCAATTAAGGGTGAAAGAAGATGACATTCCGAAAATGGCTTTCCAGACTAGGTATGGTCAGTACGAGTTCTTGGTAATGTCGTTTGGGTTGACAAATGCTCCGGCCGCATTTATGGACCTGATGAATAGAGTGTTTAAGCAATACCTTGACATGTTTGTGATTGTGTTTATTGACGACATTTTGATCTACTCAAAGAATGAGGGTGAACATGTTAATCATTTGAGGATTGTGTTGCAAGTCCTCAAGGACTAACAACTCTTTGTGAAGTTTAGTAAATGTGAGTTTTGGTTAAGGTCTGTGGCTTTTCTTGGTCACATTGCTTCCGGTAAGGGCATTGAGGTAGATCCTAAGAAGACGGAGGCGGTTAAGAGTTGGCCTAGACCTTTATCACCTTCGGATATCCGTAATTTCTTGGGCTTAGCCGGTTATTATATGAGGTTTGTTGAAGGGTTTTCATCCATTGCTTCTCCATTGACGGCTTTGACTCAAAAGAAGGTTAAATTCGCATGGTCCGAGGCATGTGAGAAGAGTTTTCAAGAATTAAAGGATCGACTTACTTCGTCTCCAATATTGACTCTACCGGAAGGATCCGATGGTTTTGTGGTTTATTGTGATGCCTCGAGAATTGGTCTAGGATGTGTTCTTATGCAAAATGGAAAAGTCATTGCTTATGCTTCAAGACAACTTAAGGTGCACGAAAAGAACTATCCTACTCATGACTTGGAATTAGCGGCAGTTGTGTTTGCTTTGAAAATATGGCGACATTATTTGTATGGGGTACATGTAGATGTCTTCACCGACCATAGGAGTTTGCAATATGTATTTAAACAGAAATACTTGAATCTTCGCCAAAGAAGGTGGCTCGAGTTGTTAAAAGACTATGATATGAGTGTTCTCTATCACCTCGGTAAGGCTAACGTGGTAGCGGATGCCCTTAGTCGATTATCTATGGATAGTGTTGCTCATGTTGAGGATGGTAAGAAAGAGTTGGTTTGCGATATCCATAGATTGGGCCGATTGGGTGTTAGATTGGTTGGTTCTACTAAAGTTGGTGTTACAGTTCACACGGGTTCTGAACCTCTTTTGTGCATGATGTGAAAGCTAAGCAAGGTCTTGATCCTAACTTAGTTGAACTAAAGGAAGCGGTACTTAAGAATTCCATAGAGGTTTTCTCCCAAGGAGGAGATGGTGTGCTTTGATATCAAGGTCGTTTGCGTGTTCCCAATGTAGAGGGCTTAAGAGAACAGATTTTATCGGAAGCCCATAGTTCTCGATATTCCATCCACCCAGGAGCTACCAAAATGAATCGTGATTTGTGAGAAATTTATTGGTGGAATGGAATGAAGAAAGATATTGGGAAATTTGTGGCTAAGTGTCCTAATTGCCAACAAGTGAAAGTTGAGCATCAAAGGCTGGGAGGTTTGACCCAAGATATTAGTATTCCTACTTGGAAGTGGGAGGATGTGAATATGGATTTTATTGTGGGTTTGCCTCGCACGAGGCAACAATATGATTCGATTTGGGTTGTTGTGGATAGAATGACAAAGTCAACCCATTTCATTCCCGTCAACACTTCTTATTCGGCGGAGGACTATGCTAAGTTGTATTTGAGGGAGATGGTTAGGCTGCATGGAGTGCCTTTATCCATTATCTCCGATAGTGGTGCACAATTTACTTCTCAATTTCGAAAGTCGTTCCAAAAAGGTCTTGATACTCGTGTTAAGCTTAGTACGGCCTTTCATCCCCAATCCGATGGGCAAGCGGAGTGTACTATTCAAACCTTGGAAGATATGTTGAGAGCTTGTGTAATCGATTTCAAGGGTACTTGGGATGATCACTTGCCTTTGATTGAATTTGCTTATAACAATAGCTACCATTCTAGTATTGGTATGGCTCCATTTGAGGCTCTCTATGGTAGGAGGTGTAGATCTCCTATAGGTTGGTTTGAAGTTGGTGAAGTTTCTTTGATAGGCCCGGAGTTAGTGCATCAGTCTATGGAGAAAGTTCGACTTATTAGGGAGAGGTTGAAAATGGCTCAAAGTCTACAAAAGTCCTATGCCAATGTTAGAAGGAGAGAATTAGAATTCAATGTGGATGATTGGGTTTACTTGAAAATCTTACCCATGAAGGGTGTAATGAGATTTGGGAAGAAAGGGAAGCTTAGTCCCCGTTATGTAGGCCCATATCAGATTTTGAGACGTGTAGGTAAGGTTGCTTATGAGCTTGACTTGCCTAATGATTTGGCATCAGTGCATCCGGTTTTCCATGTCTCATTATTGAAAAAGTGTGTTGGTGATCCGACCTCTATAGTGCAATTAGAGAATCTTGGCATAAAGGATAGTCTTTCTTATGAAGAGGTTTCGGTTGAGATTTTAGACCGGCAAGTCTGGAAGTTAAGGAATAAGGAAGTTGCTTCCATGAAAGTTTCTATGGAGGAATCAATTGGTTAAGGGTGCTACTTGGGAGGCTGAGGCCGATATGATGTCCCAATATCCTCATCTCTTTCCTTCCGATCCTACTCTAGCTTGAGGTATCTTGATCCTCATGGTTCATTCTTTTTGTCTCATGTGTTATAGTTGATTTTCATGATTTCTTGATTGTGCATGTTCATGAAGAGTCTTATATGATTATGTGCATTAGAGTATGATTTGCATAAAGTCTTCATGATATGATAACAGATCATGCTTTAGCTTGGAGTTGAGGTTTCCTCCTCGGATATGTGCATTTATGTGATTGCATGCTAGGTTGGGTTGCTAGTCCGTGTCTATTACCCTTCTCAACATGTCTTGATTCTCATTCGAGGACGAATGTTCCCAAGGATGGAGATATTGTAATGCCCCAAGCTTTCAAGGGATTTTTAAAATGCAGAACTCACATGAAGACAGTGACCTACAGAGGCCACCTACGGGCCGTAAATGGATTGACGGGCCATAGGTGGGGACCGTCAATGGCACTATGAAATTTCAAGATTTCCAAGTTTCTGAACTTTGACCTACGGAATAGCAGGATGGTTCGTAGTTCAGTTGACGGGCCGTAGTGGCCAAATTTTCAGCCCAAAATGAACTTTCTGAATTAATTGACGGAAGAACAGGACGATCCGTCAATTGATGTACTGACCGTAGATCCTGTCCGTCGATTGGCCCTGACAGTTTTTAATGAAGGGCTTTTTGGTCTTTTCCCTAATTGTTTACCTATTAAGCTAAGTCGGTTATACCCTTAATCTAACACCTATAAATACTTTCTAAGCCTAATTCCTTTCATTCTAATTCATTCAAAAAATCTCCTCTCTCAAAAAAGAAACTCTCCCAACTTTCAAGGAAGAAGAAGAAGCTTGAATCCCCCGTTGAAGACCTTCAATCTTCTCCAATTTCTTGTGGATTGCTTTGAGGTATGATAGTGTTCACCATTAGGAGTCTTTTCCTCCAATGGGCCCTTCCTCTTCTTCACGATTTTCAAAGGTTTCCTCTAACCCAATTGAATTAGAATTTGTGATCAATCATTGTGGGTTCTTCAATTATGATTCCAATTGTTGCTTTTATGATTCCTAGTGCACGATTTAGCGTGATAAAGTAACTTAGTGCACGAATTAGCGTGAATTACATAATTTGATGTAAAGATTGCATTAACCCCCAGGATCCCAAGCTAATTCTCCCCAATTTGATAATCTATGCTTTGATTGTTGGGTTGAGTTATGATTTGATGAAGTTTATGAATTCTCTATGAAATCAAACACGAATTATGAATGAATTGAGGATAATCTTAGGAATTTAGCATGATCAAGTCAAAAGCATGATTTTCCTCTATTATGTGAGTTCCTTCAAGTATGGGTAAATTGTCCTAATTATGGCTTTCTAAGCATGAGCTTGCATTGAATTGCATGATATGAGTTGAACTTGCATGAACCCATATGAACTATGAAATATGAGCATGATGAATTAAGGGTGCTTTGAGAGTAAGTACCAAAGTTATGATATGATGATGCTATGGTTGAGTTGTGAAAGGTGTTCTCACATAATGCTTCCAATATGACTTAAAAGAACAAAGAGGCGATTACCCAGGTTCTTAAGGAGTTATTCTAATGACGTAAGCTTGGACAAGGTCCATGGAAGATGAAACGTCTATAAGCATGATTTTAGCTTGAATTGGTAATCCTAGTTGTACCTTTTCATGTTTAATGATATAAATATGTTAATGACTAATCCGTGGGAATTATGCTTAGCACCGAGTGGATATTGAGATGGAAGCCCTCCCGCTAGTAGAGGTCGGGTCTTCTAGTGAAAGCTCTCCCGTTAGTAGAGGCAGGGTTTTCTAGATGGAACTCTCTCGTTAGGTGAGGCCGAGTCTCCTAAAGCAATCTCTATCCCATAAACTATGTTGCCACCATAGGATGTTGTCTTTAAGTAGACATTAGCTAGTGGATCCACATAAGGTAAGACGTTCATGGTCTTACCTTGGAAAGTAGGACACCTCTTTTTGGTGTGGGGTAGACACCGGATTCCATGTTGATAGCTCACATGGTCTTACATGTCGGTTAAGGCTTTTCCTCACAAGTTAATGAACAACTGTTCTCATAAGGAAGTAAAGAAAAGAAGAAAGATGATTTAGCTTGCTTTGGCCTTGATATATGCTTTATGTTTCATGTTTATCATATTTTTAGCTTGGCCATTGCATGTCATGATTATGTCTCTCTCTAGCATGAGTTATGTGTTTATGTGAATTGCTATCATACTTAGTACTTAATTGTGCTAACGCATACTCTTGCCTACATTCACTTCTTTGGTTTACGATGTGGCGATTCACCTTCCACTCGTGGCTAGAGTATTGACTTAGAGTTAAGAAGAAGACTTGGTGAGTCCTCATCCATCCGAGGACATAGCCTTATTGGATTTTACATTTTATGTCTTTCCTTATGTTGGATATTGTATTGGGATGCGTCCCTATCACTTTTATTCGTATTCTATGATATTAGAAGGCTTTGAGACTTGAGTAGTAGACTTCCGTTGTTTCTTTTAAAAGCTTTGATATGAAATTATCTTTCAAACTTTTATTCTCTATTATCTTGTATGTAATGTATGCTAAGGGCTTGTATGAGGCCTATCGGGGTCTTGTACGCCATGTCACATCTAAGGGTTACCTTGGGTCGTGACAGTTTTGTTAAGTGAAAAACTTTCGCCTGATTATTTCTCTTCTTCTTTTATGCTATTTCTATTTGTTGGGTTTTAGGCTGACTTGTCCTGGCGGGATAGGACAAGTGCCATCACACCCGGTTTTTGGGTCGTGACAAATGGTATCAGAGCCCAGGTTCCATAGGTCTCACGTGTGAAAGACAACACTAAGTAGAGTCTCGCAGATCGGTACGGAGACGATTGTACTTATCTTCGAGAGGCTATGAGGTCTGTTAGGAAACTTTTTTCATTTCATTCTCTCTTGTCGTGTGTGGCTCTTATTGCTTGTGCTGAGTGTCGTATGTTGTTTCGGCAGATGCTGAGGACCAGAGCTTCTGTTTTGAGCGATGAAGGGGAGGTAGTCTCCGAGGCAGCAATTGAGGCCCCAGCCAGAGGTCGGGGTAGGACCCCAATTGGGGGCCGTGCTCGTGGGGAAGCATGTGGTAGAGGTCATGCCCGAGGAGCGGCACTTGCTAGAGGTCGTGGTAGAGAAGCTTCCCCAAAGCCACAGATTGAGGTTGTCAAGGGCCAAGCCCCTCCAGGATTCTCAGCACCGTTCTTTCAGGAGACCTTATTGAGGATGTTGGGAGTGATGGAGAGTTTTACTCAGGGTGCTGCAGGCATGCCACAGGGATCATAGACCAGAGCAGGGGCGCAGACCCCACAGCAGCATCAGGGTCCGGGTGTTCAGGATGTGGTGGGTCATCCACCATTGGTTCCCATGCCAGCTGTCAGTGCACAGGATGCTCCAAATGTAGTTCTGACCATGGAGGATCAGAAGTGTTATGCGAGGTTTCAGAGGATGAAACCACCCCAGTTTCAGGGTGGTAAGAGTGAGGATGCTCATGAGTTTCTGACCTTGTGCCGTGAGATGCTCGAGGCGGTGAGGATGGTGGATGCTAGAGGTGTCCATTTTGTTGCTCTCAAGCTCCGTGGGCCAGCCAGGGAATGGTGGAGGTCTTGGGTGGAGTCCATGCCGGTGGGATCTTCTCTGGTTGAGTGGGACGCTTTCTCTAGTGCTTTTCATGATCGTTTCATTCCTTGGAGTGTGCGTGAGGAGAGTAGGCTGAGGTTTGAGGGTTTGACCCAGGGTAGCATGTTAGTTGCGGAGTACGAGGCACATTTCTGTCAGCTGTCTCGTCATGCCAAGTATGTGGTTCTAGATGAGGTAGAGAGGGTCCTCAAATTTGTGAGAGGGTTGACTTTCTCCATCAGATCTTATGTGTTCAGGTCATCCCGTGAGGGTGCTTCCTTCCATTCCATTGTGAGTATCACCAGGGAGGCAGAGTTGTTGGTACGAGAGGAGTTTGGGGACTCCAAGAGGGCACGTTCTAGTGGCCAGTTTTCTGGTGCCTCGTCTGGAGGCAGGGGTTCTCAAAGAGGTGGTTCATCTTTTCAGTGTCAGAGGCCGGTACATGAATCTATGCCAGCGGCCGAGGGTGGACAGGCGTCCCGTGAGTCTCACAGTTCTAGCCAGGGTGGCCGTGGTACTTCGTCTGGTTCATCACAATAGATCACCGTTCCGAGGTCGTGTTATAATTTTGGGGATCCGAGTCATTTGATGCGATAGTGTCCTCTATAGACTCATTCAGGGCCCCATCGTACTTACTCAACAGCTCCAGAGAGGGATCCAGCGCCTTTGGCTAGAGGTCGAGGTAGAGGTCAGACCGTAGGTAGAGGCGGCAGAGCTTCGGGTGGTGGTGTTATGGCTCAGCGTGGAGGTAGAGGTGAGGCTCAGACAAGAGGTGGTAGAGGAGCCCAGTATTATGCTTTTTTGGGGAGACCCGAGGCTGAGTCTTCTGATGCAATCATCACAGGTACCGTCCCAGTCTTCCATCGATTTGCGTCTGTGTTGTTTGACCCAGAGTCTACTTTCTCCTATGTTTCTACCTCTTTTGCATCTGAGTTTGATTTGGTATGTGATCGTATGCATGTGCCTATGCCTGTTTCTACACCCGTGGGTGAGCCCTTAGTGGTGGATCGAGTGTATCGATCCTGCCCGTTTCTTTGGCTGGGTACGACAGTTGGGTAGACTTGATTATTCTGGGAACGGTAGATTTTAATCTGATTTTGGGTATGGATTGGCTTTCTCCCTATCATGCGATTCTGGATTGTCATGCTAAGACTGTCACCTTAGCGATGTCTGGTGTTTTGAGGGTAGAGTGGAAGGGTACTAGTGTTTCTTACCCTAGTAAGGTTATCTCCTACATCCGAGCCCAGATGTTGATTGATAGAGGGTGTTTGTCCTATTTGGCTTTTATTCGGGATACTAGTGTTAAGTCACCTCCCATGAAGACCGTTCCTGTGGTTCAGGAGTTTGCTGATGTGTTCCCTATTGACCTTCCTGGTGTTCCTCCGGTTAGGGACATTGATTTTGCTATTGACTTGGAGCCGGGCACTAAGCCCATCTCTATTGCCCCGTATCGTATGGCTCCGACTGAATTGAAAGAGTTGAAGGATCAGTTGCAAGACTTGTGGAGTAAAGGGTTTATTCACCCTAGTGAGTCACTTGGGGAGCACCGGTTCTCTTTGTTAAGAAGAAAGATGGCTTTATGAGGATGTGCATCTATTATAGGCAGTTGAACAAGGTAATTGTTAAGAAAAAGTATCCTCTTCCTCGCATTGATGATTTTTCTGATCAGCTTCAGGGTGCTGCGTTGTTTTCTAAGATTGACTTGAGGTCCGGTTATCAGTAGTTAAAGATTAGACCATCGGATATTCTTAAGACGGCTTTTCGTACTAGTTATGGCCACTACGAGTTCTTGGTTATGTCTTTTGGGATGTCTAATGCTCTTGCGGCATTTATGGAGTTGATGAATAGAGTGTTCCATCCGTACTTGGATTCCTTCGTGATCATGTTCATTGATGACATTCTGATATATTCTTGGACCGAGGAGGATCACGTCCATCACTTGAGATTGGTGCTTCAGACTTTGAGAGAGCAGAAGTTGTATGCCAAGTTCTCCAAGTGTGAGTTTTGGCTTGATTTCGTGGCATTCTTGGGACATGTGGTGTCCAAGGAGGGCATTATGGTTGATCCGACCAAGATTGAGGCAGTTAAGGGCTGGACAAGACCTACTTCTCCTATCGAGATTCAGAGTTTCATGGGGTTAGCAGGCTACTATCGGCGGTTTATGCAGGGTTTCTCCACCATTGCAGCGCCATTGACTAGATTGACTTAGAAGACTGTGGATATTCATTGGTTCGATGAGTGTGAGGCAAGCTTTCAAAAGCTCAAGACTTTGTTGACTTCAGCTCTTGTGTTGACCTTGCCTGAGGAGGGTGCGGGTTTTACCGTGTATTGTGATACCTCCAGAGTTGATTTGGGAGGTGTGTTGATGTAGAAGGGGAAGGTTATTGCATATGCTTCTAGACAGTTGAAGACTCATGAGAAGAATTATCCTACTCACGATATAGACCTTGCAGCGGTGGTGTTTATGCTTAAGCTATGGCGGCATTATTTGTATGGGGTTCGTGTGAGGTCTTCACCGATCATCGGAATCTTCAGTACATCTTTAGTCAAAGGGATCTGAATTTGAGACAGCGCAGGTGGCTTGAGTTACTGAAGGACTACGATATGACTATCTTGTATCATCCTAGGAAGACCAATGTGGTGGCCGATGCTTTGAGTGGGAAGTCTCCTAGTATGGGGAGTCTCGCTGCGATCAGTGTTGATATGAGGCCCTTAGCTAGGGATGTTCAGAGGTTAGCCAACAGCTTTTCCAGGTTGCAGGTTTCTGAGAAGAGCGGTGGTTTGATTGTGTTCATTGAGGCCCGTTCTTCCTTAGTTGAACAGATTCGTGAGCGTCAGTTTGAGGATGAAAAGTTGTGTCTCATTCGAGACAAGATGATGAGAGGTGAAGCCAAAGAGGCTGCATTTGACTCTGATGGTGTTTTGAGGATTGGAGGCTGGATTTGTGTGCCCAAGGTGGGAGAGCTTATTAGACTGATTCTAGAGGAGGCCCATTGTTCTAGATATTCTATCCATTCGAGGACAGCAAAGATGTATCATAATCTGAGTCAGCATTACTGGTGGTATGGTATGAAGAGAGATATTGCGGACTTCGTGTCTAGATGTTTGACCTGTCAATAGGTCAAGTGTGAGAACCAGCGGCCCGGAGGTGTGTCTCAAAGGATGCTCATCCCTACTTGGAAGTGGGAGCGGATCACAATGGATTTTGTTGTGAGTCCGTGGGTGGTTATGACTCCATTTGGGTGGTTGTTGATAGGCTAACTAAATCCGCTCATTTCATTCCAGTTCAGGTGAAGTATACAACGGAGAAGTTAGCCCAGCTTTACATCATTCAGATTGTTAGACTTCATGGGGTGCCGATATCTATAGTCTCGGATCAGGGTTCCTTGTTCACCTCACATTTCTGGAGAGCTTTACAGCATGGTTTGGGTACTCGACTTGATATGAGCACAGCCTTTCACCTTCAGACAGATGGTCAGTCTGAGCGGACGATTCAGGTACTCGAGGATATGATCCGTCCTTGTGTGATTGACTTTGGTGCTAAGTGGGATCAGCATTTGCCCCTAACGGAGTTTGCCTACAACAACAACTATCATTCCAGCATTTAGATGACCCCTTTTGAGGCGTTGTATGGCAGACGGTGTAGATCACCGATTGGATGGTTTGATTCGGCCGAGATGGATTCCTTAGACACTGATTTGCTTAGAGATGCCATGGTTCAGGTTCATTTGATTCAGGGTAGGCTGTTGACTGCTCAGAGTCGGCAGAAGAGTTATGCCGATCGAAGAGTCTGAGACTTAGTGTTCATGGAGGGAGATCATGCTTGGCTAGTAGTATCACCCATGAAGGGTGTTATGCGGTTTGGAAAGAAGGGCAAGTTTAGCCCTAGATTCATTAGTCCTTTTGAGATTTTGGACCGAGTGGGAGAGATGGCCTATAGGTTGGCCTTGCCACCTAGCTTGTCAGTTGTGCATCCTGTGTTTCATGTCTCTATGCTTCGAAAGTACATCCCGGATGAGTCTCATGTGATTACACTCAATTATGTGGAGTTCGGTCCTGATTTGACTTATGAGGAGGAGCCTACAGCTATTCTTGATAGACAAGTCCGTAAACTTAGGACCAAGGAGATTGCTTCAGTGAAGGTGTAGTGGGGTCACCGTTCAGTTGGAGAGGCTACCTGGGAGTCCGAGTCTGACATGCATGCCAGATATCCTCAGCTCTTCGAGAGTTCAGGTACTTTCTTTTACTTTATGTTCGAGGACGAACATGATTTTTAGTGGTGGTTATAGTAATGAACCTGAAGGTCATTTTTATTAATTGTTGCAAAATGACCATTTTTCCCCTCCTGAGAGTTGGCTTGAGTCATGTTTGAAATGTTTCCGAAGTTGGTTTTGTGAAAGTTAGAGTTAAAATGAAGTTTTTGAAAAGTTTTGAACTTTGAAGGCTTAAATGGTCAAATTGTGGTTTTTGAGGTCATTCGGAGTTTCGGTGCTAGGATGAGAATTCCATCGATACCATCAGTTCTGGAATGTGGATTTTGGCCTAGGAGAGTCGACGGGGTCAGTTTTGGGGCTGTATCGTGGATTTGAGGTCCTAAGTTGGAAAATTTTGGAATTTTGATCATAGGGTTGACTTTGGTCAACATTCGGAGATCCGATGCTCGGATGTCGATTCCGAAAACTCCGTTGGATTCGGGGGATGATTTTAGGCCTAGGGGGGGCCTTGGTTGAATTTTTAGAGGTCCCGAACTTGTTTTGAGTTATTGAGGCTTAAGTTAGTTTTGTTGAGCTTTATCGGGTTCCGGGTCAAGGAGACCTCAAATTTGAATTCCGACGATTCCATTGAGTCCAAAACGTCGAATTTAGTAGGGTTGCATATCTGGTTTGTGCGGACGGGGTTCCGAACGAATCCCAAGGGTCCATTCGGAGACTTGTTGAATTGCTGATTTTGTTGTATCTGGTGCCAGCCATTTGGGTTCCGCGTTCGTGGAGGGTTGTTCCCCGCGTTCGCGGAGGGTGGGACTGGTGAACTCCGCGTTCGCGGTGTGGGGACGCGTTCACTGAGGGTCTGGGTATTGTTCTCCGTGTTCACGGAAGGGAGCCCGCGTTCGCGGAATATTAGGGCCTTGGTCTCCGCGTTCGCGGGCCTAGCAGGCCACGTTCGCGGAGGTCATTTAATGACCTGAACAGTGTATAATTGGGATTTTACCCATTTTCACCATTTTCAACTTTTGGAGCTCTCTTGGGCGATTTTTGAAGAGGTTTTTCTTGAGAATTAGTGTAGGTAAGTGATTTTAACCCTTGGCCTTGATTATCCAATGTTTTAAACATGATTTTGAATTGAAATTTGGGATTTTAAAGTGAGTTTTTGGTGATTTTGATAGAACTCCAAAATTTTGATAAAATGGGAATTTAAGGTAGTTTTGAGCTTTTTTTTCAAATGGGTTTTTCACCATTGAGTTCCTATTGTATAGAGGATAATTTTTATGAAAGAAATCCCGGATTCAAACCCCGTTTTCAAAATCGAATTTTTGTGTTGTTTTACCTTTTCTTTCCAAATTTTGTGTTCTTGGCTTTGTTGGACCCGGATTGTGATTGGGTTTCATTATTTGAATAGATTGTGTTTCTTTGGATTGCTTACGGAAGGGAAACGCTCCGGTTGTTGATTGATTTCGATTCAATTAAGGCAAGTGAACTCTTAAAACCTTGTGAATCTTTTAGAATTTCGACTTACTTGCTTGATTTCGTTAGGGAGTAATGGGATTGAGGTATGGGTGAGTTCTTGTATTAATCAATCTAATAATGACCGGCGGGGTTAATAAAATAGCAATATGTGCTAAAGTGATAGGCCAACGTGTGATTGGGCCATGGACTTGATATTGTTGCGTGATTGATGGATTGCTATGATAGTCTAGATGAGGTTATGAACGTGTTGAATATGTCTTTTGTTCATTGTTGATTATGGGACTAGACTTGAGAACTCTTGCTTAGTGATTGATCCTACTTGTGATGAAAGGAGTAGTGAAATGGAGACTAGGCAATTGACATCATTGATATATTGTGAATATTGAGATTTTGACTGTTGTTATTGATATATAGCTGATAGTGTGACGTGATTTGCATTGATATGAATTGCGTTGTGATTTTGAGCACTATCATTCTTCTCATTATTTGTGTGAACATGCTTGTATGCATCGGTTCTGGAAACACTTTAATGATATATGCCGATGGAAAATAGTTTTGGCGATGCCGATGGGAAATGGTTTCGGCGAGTGATGATATATGCTGATGGGAAATGGTTTCGGCGAGTGATGATATATGCCGATGGGAAATGGTTCCGGCGGATACGTGGTCCATGTGTGGCCCCCATGGGTACCGATCTGAGATTCAGCGGTTGTGTATCGTAGGACAGACATGCATTCTCTACTTGGCATTGCATTGCATTGTCTGATCCTTGTTATTGTGGTGTTATGTATATACATTGTGACTCTGGGATTGATATATTGATATTGATATGAGTTCTTTCGTGATGCTGCTGAGCTGTTGTGACTTTTGTATTGTTTGAACCGTGGATTGGAATCTGTTAGGTTGGGCTGATTTTCTGTGCAGGTTGTAGTTATCGGAGGTTCGGTTGGAAGTCAGGGTTTCGTGATTCTATTAGATTTGCCTCGTTTTATTAGTTGATTTGCTGGTTACTGTGTTGTTTGGTACTCACCCTTGCTTCTACACTTGTGTAGGTTTCGAGCCAAGACCGTGATCTTGTTCTCTCTCTTCTCTTTCTCCGAGGCTCGTTGAGGATACTTGAGAGGTAGTTTTTTGATACCGGCGATCTCTCTCGGCCTTTTTCCTTTTGCTTTGTTTCTGTTTGAGATACAAAGACATTGAGAATTGTACCTTTCTATTTAAATGTTGTATTAGAGGCTTGTACATGTGACAACCAGTCTTGGGTTGATTTTGTTAAGTGAAAGACTTCCGCTTGATTATTTCTCTTCTTCTTTTATGCTATTTCCGTTTGTTGGGTTTTAGGCTGACTTGTCCTGGCGGGATAGGACAAGTGCCATCACACCCGATTTTTGGGTCGTGACACATCTGTAGATCCTGTCAATTGTGGTTGTATTTGATCCGCAAGTTCACTTTATAATGTTATTGAGAGTCTATTTTTCCTGTGTTAATAGAATGTTATTAAATTTTATAAAATTAGTATATGTAATAATAAAATTAAAGCCTTACAATGTGATTTTGGTGAAAATTTAAACATATTAATAAGACTTACTTATCATCTTCAAGAACAATAACTATTGTTCTCTCCTATCTTTACAATTGAATTGGTTCATATGTGACAACATTTCCAACAACATCTGCAAAAAATATATATATTAGTACTTTTATATATGAGAAAGATAATGAATTGAAGCATATTTACTTATTACTCAAAAGTTCTGTCGCATCAACATTGTGATGAACTGTCAATTGTTCAAAAATGCGGAGATTAAATATATCCATATGAAAAGATGAATCTTGGATTTTCGTCACTATTATATTTAGAGTGAAGGTAAGCTTGTGTTTGTGTGTTGTCTTAAATTTCTTGTAATTTGAGGTAACAACAAAGTAATTCATCTGATAAACACCAAGTTCATGAAGTTTTTTCCTAAAATTCTTAATTACATACTTTCCAAGTGATGCATGTATATGATCGTCTTGTAATAAAATAAAATATTGTGTTATGATACTTATTATTGTGTAAATAAAAAATATTTCTATGAATATTATCTTTTTATCCTGAAAAATCATCTCTAAAGAGTAGGATATTCTAACTTGAATTTATCTGGTATAATCCACAAACGAACAACACGAACTTTCAAGTTTCATTGCATTGATTTGGCTATAAGTTTTGATATTGTGTTAAATTGTATAATCATGTCTATTTTTAAATATCACATAACAATGTAAATTTATTACTGAAAGAAGTTCTATATATAATACGTGCATTTAAAGATGCAGTTTATCGATGTAGTTTAAGTTTTCTTGTAAAGTGGATGGTTGTTGAGGAGTTATGAAACTGTTCTAAATTTTTTATCTGTAAAAATATATTTGTTATAAATTTTAAGCAAAATACTAATATACTTAGACTCCAATCCTAAAAAATATATGTACCATATATTCATCAAATACGAAGACTCCAACTCTTTTTTCTTCTTCACTTTTAAAGGAGCCATCATTATTACGAACGTGCATTAAAGTGGACTTTTATGATCAATTGTCCTTTTATCTTTTTTGAATTGTAAATTGGATATATTTTGAAATATTAAACCTGTTCTAGATTAAATGGGTTTTAAAAAAATAATTTTTACTTATTTATAAATTGAATTTTAAATCTGTTTTTTTTGGGTGCTGACATTTGTTTGTGGTAAGGTGGACAGTTATTGAGGACATATGAAACTGCCGTTCTATCAACGTTTATGTAATTTGATGACATGCATCTATTTTTATTTTAAATTTTAAAATTTTAATATTTAACTAGTTATAATATATTAAATTATTTATAATTTAAAATTATAAAAATTTGTGGCGATTTTTAATATATCCAGCATTATTACGAATGAAGTGCATTTTATTTTTTAAAAAAGTTAATAAATTTGTTTTTTTTTTAAATATTAAATCTATCCTAGATTAAATGGGTTTTTAAAAGAATCTATCTTTTACTAATTTATGAATTTGTTTTTAAAAAAATATTAAATTTGTTTATAAAAATGCTGACATTTGTCATTATTTGTATAAGTTGATGACATGTGTATTTTTATTTCAAATTTTGAATTTATAATATTTAATTAGTATATAGTATTTAATTATTTATAATTTAAACTTATGAAAATTTGTGGTGCTGACGTGTGGTATTTTTTCTTCTCCTATTATATATAGATAGATTATGGTTAACACCTGCTGAGCTTATGAGGGATCGGGTAGGTGGTTGTGTGACGATTGAACTCCTGGTTATTTATATGATTTTAATCGAAAATAGGAAAAATGAATATAAACTACACAGGTAGAGTGATTCAGTGAGCTATTGATTTTGTTCAGGTTACAGATGTCGTATTATGGTTTCAATTTTGGTTATGTTGTTTCTTTTATATTTCGTCTTACAAGCTCGGTACATTATTTTATACTGACGTCTCCATTGCTTGAGGGACAGTGCATTCATGCATGTAGGTTATCAGGTAAACAAGGATTCTCGTGCGTATGGTTGAGTTCAGCTGATGGTTGGTATACTCTATTTTTTCCAGAGCTACTGAGTCTGGAGTCTTCTTTTACCTGTATAGATGATGAGTATATTGGGGCCCTGTCCCAACTAGTAGTTAGTGCTTCTTAATCTTAAAAGCTTGTAGACATCTGTTGTGAGTCAGTTGTGGCCATGTTGGCCTTATTGTTAGTTGTGGTTTCCAGACATGGCCTAAATGACTTTGTATTTCATTTGATAACATTTTGAGTTTTTATTGTTTTTCTTTTGGTTTAGTTCGGCCGTGATGACCCATGTATATTGTTTGGTTTTGTTTTAGTAGATTTGCTCGATCAAGTAAGGCACTGGGTGCTAGTCGCGCCTCCTCAGGTTTAGGGCGTGACAAATCTCTTGTTCTCTATTTAAGTAGTTCCTCATCAAAGTCATAAAATCGCAAATATGAAAGGTTTGTTTTATGGGTATTTCAAATTTCGTCAAGCCTATACTTCTACAAATCTTGAAGTAGCGGGGAATTTGTAAAAGTTTACACGATTTAAGTCAGTCCTCTATAAGACAAGCTCATCACTCATAAGGATTTTTTAGAAGCTACTCAACTATAAACCCCTAGATCACGCCTATAAAAAAAAAACACATGTCCCCTGAAGAGGCATTTAAAGTATCCCATAAATTCTTAAACACTGCATTTCTCATAGTCAAAGTAATATCTTGATTATCCCATATAAACTCTTCGATATTCGTAAGGAGATTGTTCTATCAAATATCCAATAAAATCTTAAGTATTCACAAAGATATCGAAATTTAAAATACCTCATAAAATTTGAAGTATTCACAAAGAAATTGATATCTCTAATTTCTCGTAGTCTTGAATAGAGTGATCAAGACATAAAATATTATCTTTTTCAAAGAAGAGTGTTGTCCGATGTTCTTCACGATTAAACATATCTTATGCTCGAAAAATATATCATTATCAGCCCTCGAATTCTAAAAAAAAAATAGAAGAGAAGAACCAATATGTATATAGAGTTGTATTCATAAATGTTCATCAATAAAATTTCCAATTTCATCATATTTTATTTATAATTATAGTCTATTTTCATCAACTTATTTATTGCAAACAACAATGAAAAGTTCTTTTCCTCCCCTTGAATATATTTTCATGTGAAAAGTGTTAAATGACAAAATTGAGATATTTATAACAATGATAATAATATTCTTAAAAATAGAAAATAGAATTAGTGGTTCTTATTAACAAAAAAAACCCATTGCATCATTTTCACATTACACTTTCCAAAATCAGGTCAAACCACTTTTTTTTTTTATTTTGGATAAAATAGTTTTGTAATGTTGAGTCAGCACATAATTGATCTTTACACATCAGCCTCCAATAAACACTCTCATATACATAATATTGGAATGCACGTATGGTGATAGAATTGTCAATCAAGATGAGTTATCCTCACAATCGCCCATAACAGCGTTCAACACTTGTTTTCAACCGAATTTAGGGCAATCCTTTATCTTCTCCTTCTTCTCTACTTTTTCTCAAAATCTTATTATCTTAAAAGCAACTCTCTTACTTTTCTTTATAAGGAATAATTTTAATTTTTCAAGTCTCCAAACAGGGCAAAAGAAAACAAACAAAAAGCCTCAATAGAATAGAGGGCTTTAATATTGTTTTTCTGTAATTTTCATTTGCCTTGTTTTGATTCAAGATGATGAGAAGGCAACAGGATGAACAATCTAAGGTTTTGGAACAACTTTCATCTTTCATTTTAAATATGCTACGATCACCACCGATTGAGTTTTACGATGATTCTCCATCGTCGTCAGGGAGGAGGATGGCTGTGGCAGGGTCGATGCAGCAAATTACTCCGGCGGGATTTGCGTCTCTGCTTTTGGGGATTTCTTTTGCTTTGATGCTTTGTGGATCGGTGACTTTTTTTATTGGGTTTTTAATGATGCCATGGGTGCTTGGTTTGGTTATGGTTTTTTATGTTGCTGGGATTGTTTATAGTTTGACTATGATTGGACGAGCTATTTTCTCTCATATATCTTCTCCCTCCTCACCAAGAAAAGATTTTCAGTGTAAGATTTTAATCTCTTGATTGTTGTAGCTAATTCACAAATTTGTTGACCAGAGTTAAGTAAGCTAGATTTGGTTTCAAGAGATAAATACTCTATTTTATAGTTGAATAAATGGCAACGATGTAGAATGTTTTGACTTATACATAATATATATTTCCTTGTAGAAGAAAATGGAAGTCAAATTAACTCAGTAAATCTATCTTCTAGTCCTTCTAATGTTTAATTTCCATATCACCTTTGTCCTTGTATTTACCCTACTGTGAAAACATCAATTTCCTTTTGAGGAATTTGCCAGTATGATTTCATTAAATTTGCAAAAGTTTCCATTGTTTTCTTTTTTCCAAACTGCTTTGTCATGTTTTTACTTGAGCCGAGGGTCTATCAAAAACAACATTTCTACTGCACAAGGTAGGGGTTTGCATACACACTACCCTCTTCAGACCCACTTGTGGGATTACACCAGGTGTGTTCTTCTTGTTGTAAAGTTGCAGAAGTTACTGCATGATCCATAGTTAAATTTGTACAGTTTCAACTCAAGGTTCCAATGGGGGGAGGTTTTGAATTATTTCTGGTGGTGAGAATTTTGTTTAAAGGCTTTATGTGTAGCAGTAGAGTTGTAGGTGCTTGTGGACTTCATGATAATTTAGTTTGACCTGTCTGCTTGGGATTCTCCTTTGCATATATCAAATTGCACACCACCACCTTTTTTATGATTAGGACACTGTATTGCTTGATATTTTCACATGGCTTTAGCAGAAAGAGTTGGTAGTATATTGCAAATAGGCACAAGGTAAAAATGAGTGTCATTTTTGATACGATTATTCTTGCAAGTTCACTCTGGATGTAAATGAGGATTTAAGAAGAATGACTTTTCATCATGTACTCGTAAGCTGTTAAAGTGAATTGTTCTTCATTTTAGAGTTGCATTTGCTTGGTGCTAGTTTAGAACACTTTATTTGCTTCCCCTTCCCATTAACAGTCTCGCTACTATTGTGTTAGTATTATCGTTTCTCCATTTTACTACTGCTGCTATTCTTTTATACTTTGGATCTCAACTATTTTTTTTCTTTCAATACTTTATTCTTCACATTTTTCAACATAGCTTCATTCTTGTATTTCTCAAACCTGTTTTGAAAATGCTTTTCTCCAACCGAAGGTCTTATCCGAAACAACCCCTCTACCTTAACCTCGGTAGGGGTAAGGTCTGCGTGTACCCTTCCCTCCTCAGATCCCATTTTTATGGGATCAAACTTGGTCGTTGTTGTTGAATTGAGTTGCATTTGCATAGTCATATAAGCATACAGATCAGAGGTAAGCCTTGTATGGTTTTGGAAATGCAATCTGTGGAATGAATCAGGGATTATTTCTTGTGAATCTGAAGGAGGGAAGGTTCAACAGTTCTTGGTACTTATAATTTCTTTCCTTCAACATGTCTGCACTTTGTTTTACCTACAATAATAACAACAACAACAACATATCCAGTGTAATCCTATAAGTGGGGGTCACTTTGTTTACCTACTTGAGAAGAAAACTCTTCTTTTATGGTTCCGATTACCGAGTGTACAGTAGGTCCTTAGATTTATATGTGACCTCTGAGGAGCTGTATGAGGTGATAATCTCACGTATGGTTCTTGACTTATTTCTTTTCCAATGGCAACAAATAGCTTCATAGTATGTGGGCTTTTAAGAGTGTTTCATTGTTCAATCCATCTGTCTAGAAAATGTTACAATTGATGCATATTGAAGTTGCTCGAGTCTTTGCTTGGATTAAGTCACAAGTATTCTGTAAATTTGGAAGGAAACCTTAGTATACCTATGAACTAAGGTACTCATAAGGAACCTGTTTTATAATTAGAAATCAGTTTAACTTGCTCGGTGAACCTGCTTCAACCTATCTCTGTTTTTGGACATTCATACTCATCTTTTAAGTTTTACTGTAATAATCTGGCTTTATACTGCATTTTGTTTTGTTCGTTTTGTTCTCCCACTGGTCGTCTTTTCTTGTGAAGGATGGCTGGTGGGGGTTGAGACATTACTCTGCCCACTTATATGTGATTTTCCGCGATGTAGTCCTAGAATTCCTCTTCACTCCATTCCTTGAATTTTTAATTGCAGACTGGAAACTTTTCTGAAGCAATTTAAACACTTGAATGGGACCTTACAAGGTTGAGGAGATTGATTGTTTTCGTCATTAGATGCAAGCTTCCCAGCAATGTTTAGACAATGGATGCAGGAATGTTGATATTAATGAATTGATGATATTGGAAGCTGATCTTTCCCAGTGGAGCAGGGAACAACTAGAGGATTTCAAAGTGGAAGTATATTTTTAGTTATTACCTACAGAGAAGGAACTTAAAATTTCTGTGCCTCCATGTTTTCCTATCTCAGTGCACTATTTTATATTCCTTTAGAGATGTGAAACAGTAGTTCATTGTTTCATCCTTTAATTAACTTTGACGGAAGTGAAGTACGAGTTGGATTATGATTGACATTATCCTTGAATATTCCATAATGTGTGAACACGTTACATGTCTATGGGAAAATATAGTGACCGACATTGCTCTGAATTTGACCACTGCAAGCTTCTTTCGCTTATATGCGTTTTGCATCTTTAAGATCTTAGGTACGCGGGATTCCTATCGGCTATCACACATGACATGATTGTGTGTACCACTTTTGGGTGCTGTCAACACTATCATCTAGCTTCGTTTAATGTTTGGATTAGTTAAAATGTTTTGAAAAATATTTTCTCTAAGAAAAACAGCTCTTAAAAAAAATGAGAGGAAAAATAAGTTTCAGAAGTAACAATCTAAGTTCATCGTCTCTTCTCCATCCATTCAATGCTCCAAACTCCCCTCTACCCTATCTCATTCCGGTAGTATTTTGCTAAATTAAATTTAAATTTTCTCAAGACAATACTTTTATTTACTTACCAAATACCAAAATTAAATATTTTCTCCGTTTTAATTTGTTTGTACTACTTATATTTGGCTCGAAATTGAAAAAAGTAAAAATAATATTTGAATAATGTAGTCTTAAATTAAAAGTATATCAAATATATCAAAATGCATTTTAATCTTATGGTCTTCAACATGTCACATAAAAAGTAGGAGTAAATATCTCAAAAGATCACTCAAGTATGTGAAATTATTTGAGAAAGTCACTCAATTTGGTTTTGTATCTATAAAGTCACTCAACTTATGGATTTTCTTTTGTAGAGTCACTCAAGTTGAAATATTTTTCTAAAAAATCATTATAACCAAAAGATAAAAAAGATAATTGCACTAATCACTCTTCAAGTTTAATTTTGTAATACTTATTTCCATTGTAGTTTATAATATTATGCTTACCTCTCTTCTTTTTTTTTAATAATTTTTTTCTTAACCTAATTATTATTAACATAAAAATTTATGATTTAACTTAATTGCCCTTTATTATATATTATTTAATTTAATTGATTTTATAACATCTTTTTATTCGATTTATCAATAATATCTAACTTCGAAAAATAAACTATTTTTTTATTCCATATAAACATGCACACCACACTAAATTATATCATATTAAAACACTAGTATCAAATATTCGATCTACGAGTTAAAATGAAATTTCAATTAAGAGCCAAGGAAGCAGGACTACCGAAGGGATATTAAAACACTAGTATCAAATATTCAACCCACAAGTTTGAAATAATTTTTTTGAAAAACTGATGCAAAGTGGGGTGGATTATAGGTTTGTTGCCTTCTTTTATTTATTTTCACTATTTTCATAATAATGTTTCCACTCTAATAATTAAGTAGTATTGTGTGTTTTCCGTGTTAAAACTCTGATTTTTCTATTTTGTTTGTTTGACGTTCTTTCCTTAATAGGGTAATACTTGACAGTTATTATATGAATATTTTGAAAATTCAGTTCATGAATTTTTTTTTGTTTGATCATTTTTACGGGTACATGTCAATAAATCTGATTATGAGCTTTGCACCATGCAGTTGAAGTTCCTAAAGTCTATTAGGTTGTAGCTAATTAATTAATATTTCTTCGAATTTTTCTTCTTAATATCTCATGCTTCAATTCAATTTGGTAAAATTGTGTCGGTCATTGTGTAGTTTGAATGATTACTTAATTAGTGACTTAGTGTAGTTGTTATCAATAATAAATAATGATGTCAAATATTTCTCCATTTCTTTTTAGTTGTCATTCTAATGTTTTGCAAAATCTATAAGAAAAAATTAAGCAAGGAGTGTAGTTTGACTAATATACCCCTTATCAATTCGTTAATCTTTATCTATTTATGTGCCTCTTAAATTTAGAATAATTAATGATAAAGATAAAATAGGAAAAATAATTAATTCTCTCTTAATTGTTTAAACTGATAATTATTTTGAAACAAGTGTTTTTAATATACCTGACAATACAAATTGAATGGAAGTGAATAAAAAAGTTGGAATGAAAAAGTTCTTTTTATTCAAAAAGAAACTATACAAATCGAAATGAAGTGAATTTTCCCCGCAAAACTGCACCAATTGTCTAGAGGAACGCGATAGTAATTAGTATGAGTAATGTGTCATCTTTCGCTTTTATAAAAAAATTATTTTCTATCTGCAATCAATATGCTATATGACCAAACTGAAATATTACTTGAAGAGACCAAACCTGAGCCAAGTTGCACTAATGCTTAATGCTTGGACAGTTGAGTTAATATTAATTAAGTTAAGACAATTATTATTAAAAAAAAATAAAATAAGAGAGGTAAACATAATGTTATAAACTACAATGGAAGTAAGTATTAAGAAACTAAACTTGAAGGGTGGTTTGTGCAATTATTTCTTTTATCTTTTGATTATAATAATTTTGTAAAAAAAATAGTTTAACTTAAGTGACTTTATAAAAGAAAATCCATAAGTTGAATGACTTTATTGATATAAAACTAAGTTGAGTAACTTTCTCAAATAATTTCACATACTTGAGTGATCTTTTGAGATATTTACTCTGAAAAGTAGGGATGAAAGAATTGCCAAAAATTAAAATTAAAAAATATTTTTTAAACAAACTAAAAAGGACAGTAGAACAAATGAATTAAAACAGATATAATTAAAAAAACTCAATTATTTTTCACGAAAAAAATTATAAAAAACATTTTCATTCGTAGGAACATGCCCATTAAGAAACATTTTGATAAATTTCTCCTTTAACCTAACACAAAGATGTTTGGAGTAACTTCTCTAGAAAATTTAATCATTACGTGCTAAAAACATTTCCCACTCTTTGCCATTTTGAGCATGACAACCAATAGAATTCGGACACGTTTGTAGGGTGGGTGACATGGTTTTGACGTAATTCTCCAACTATGGGCTGGACTAGGACGCGTTTTTTGTTGAACTCCATGTGTTACACAACTTCGTCATTCGCCTAGGGATGACAAATGAGGTAGGGCGGAGCGGTTGCGGGGTAAATTCGCGTAAATCATTGAAGACTTCAACCTGCTCCGTCCGCTCAATGTATAACAAATTGTTTATTTTTAACTTGTTTCATCCCACCTCGTCTTGCACAAGATTTTTTTTTTCTTTTCTAATCGAGTTTGATACTAAAAATAAAGTTTATTAAATTATTTTTAATTTCCTGTTAAGTTGTATTATTAATTTAATAAATAATGATTTGAAATTAATTTTTTAGAGTTTCTTTAGCAACAAATGAAAGATAGAGAGATAGGAACCTCCAACCTAATCACTTTTGACCTGCTCTTTTTCACTGCGACAAATACACAAACCATTAGAAATTAATTTTTTAGAATTCAACTGCAAATATTTCAGTAAGGAACTGTCAATATTTGGATTAAACCATTTTCATTTCTACTTTGACATTTTAGTATACTATTTAAAATCACTATTGTAATGATTCAACAATGAAAAGAAATATCACTTCTTTGAAAGAAGTATGACCGTAGAGACACGCAAATTTTATTGACTTAAATTCATACAAATTTTTTTTACTAAATCATATTCATTTGGGTTGAATAATTAATTGAACTTCACAAATAAGTAAGTTAATTTTATTAAATGTGCAAGGTCCATTTCATCTTGAGGTCCAAACTTATGTCAGGTGTCAAGGTGACTTGGCATCTTAATCAAGTACAAGACTAACAAAATGATGTGACTTTTGAGACAAGTTTATATGTTTTGGTCCACTTTTGAGATTTGCACTCATTTTAGTAGCTCTATAGATGTGACTATCAGGTTCTGAGATTGGGTCTCGTATTTTTATTATATATATTTGTCCCTATTTTTATCTTCCACTGTGTTCTTTAAATTAATTTCTTTTTCGCTTGTTGATTGTTGTTTCTACCTAGTATGTCTATTACTTGCTATTTCAGATTACAGGTTGGCTTACCCAGTAGCGGAGCTACAATGTCCCGAGGGTGTCCAATACCCTTCGCCAGACAATTATACTGTATATATAAGTACAATGCTACTTAAAACGGTTAAACTTAATATTTTGGACACCCTTAACACAACAATATGTTGCAGCCCAGTGATGTGAGACTCTCCTGTTACACTCTTATTGCAGACGCGGGTTCGAATCCTTGCATTTCCGTTTTATAATCATTTTTAATAGAACTCTCCTATTAACTTGATCCTTTAATTGGTAATTAAATTACTTTCTAAATAATAGTTATTAAATTTGTTATTTTAGAACTAATTCAAATATTATTCATCAAAACGATTCTTAATTGGAAATCTACGTTTAGTAGCCAATTAAAAATTTGAAACATTTATTCGTAAAAAAAAAAGTAATATTAATATTACGTAGTTCAATTTTAAATTTTTTAGTGCATCCATTCATAAAAAAAATTATTTATGTAATACTTGGACACCCTTCGTAAAATTTCTAGCTCCGCCACTGGGCTTACCTACTGATGGGTTATGGTAGGTGTCATCATGACTCGAGTTTTCGGGTCATGACATCGATACCTATAGTTTCTAACATAACTAGATAAAATGGTCAGCGCATAAAATATAGAAAAGTGTAAGCCAATGCAATAAAAAATAGGAGTGCTAGAAAACAATAATGATGAGAGGAGATAAGAAGGCATATTTGTTTTGGGAAAAACAATCCTTAGCCCATTCAACATCAAGAAGACAATGCTTAGCCTCGATAACTTCTTGAGAGGGTAATGCTTAAATCAATCAACTTACAAAGGACAATGCTTAGTCTTGAATAGATTTATTAGTAAATAGTGATATAATAATGTGGAAACAAGTGCCAAGAAAATAATAAAATAAATAAATAACTTGAATATATGATTGTAAGATGGGCGAGTCTAAGTGCCTTATAGTGAGGAGGATGAACCTAAGCGTCCAATTGTTATGGATATGCCTACATGTCTTTTATTGGTCCTCCTATGAAATGGTATATGATTGTAGCCTAAATTACCATCCAAGAAGCAGTAGTACTTTTTGTCGGCAAGTATGTCCACCATCTGAACAATGAAGGGAATATGATAAAGATCTTTTTGATTGGCCTTGTTCAATTTTCTATAATCCATGAATATTTTCCTTCGAAATACTTTGTGTGTAGAATTAACTCACTTTCCTCATTTGTGACCATTTTTATCCCTCTTTTTTAAGGGATGCATTGCACATGGGTAACCTATTTACTGTTAGAAATTGAATAACAATACTCGAATCAAGCCATTTGATCAGCACTTTCCTAACACATCCTTCATGACAAAATTTAGCCTTTTTTAAAATGTTGGATGATAGGCTTGCTCCCTTCTTCCATGTAGATCTTATACATACAAAAGGTGGGGTTGATTCCATAAATATCAGACATGTGCCAACTTCAAACTCGCTTACACTTTTTAAACTACTAGGACCTCCATATCCTAAATATCTGACAAACCTACAACAAAAATAACTAGTAAAGTGTTTTCCTCCCACAAGAATTCATACTTGAGATGAGATAAAAGTGCTTTCAACTCTAGCTTTACAGCTTCCTGAATAAATCTCTTGGGAGGGGGCCCAAGAGGTTTATTAAGATGCTCAAAATTTCCACTTCGGATGAACACACTCCCAACATCTAAGAATTTCACCATATCATGACTTGTTGTGTCCCCAAAAATATCTCACCCTACAAGATCTCTCTCTCTAGTACACTTCTAGAAAAACTAAGTGGAAGTTCATAATCCATATCTACCAATGTGATGGCTGAAAACTCCTCATAAACTATAGGTAGTTTCATCACTTTATATACATTGAAGACTTCTATCATATCGTGTTCTCTTGTATTCTATTGTCCAGCAACTACATAAATTAAAGCTCACATTGTAGCCAAAAATAGGTATCCTACAAAAAATAGGACTTTATGATCTGGTTCAAAGTCTAGAATAACGAAATTCACCAGAAATATGTGAATCAGCCCGCACTAAGACATTTTCTATAAAGCCATCTTGTCTTGCCAAGGATCTATTTGCTAGCTGAAGAACAATAGTTGTACAATATGGGCTTTCCAAACTCATATTCAGGAAAATAGAAGAGCCCACCAAGTTAATACTAGCCCAAAGATCACACAAAGTCCGATCAATAACTATCTTCCCAAGAGTAATATCAATCATGAAACTTCTTTGGATCCTTCAATTTGGTTGGTAAACTATTCTAAAATCTCAAAATGCATGTCTCAGTAAGTGCAATTATTGCATACTCTGTCAACCGACTTTTATTCGTCACGATGTCCTTGATGTACTTAGCATATTTGGGGGACCCTTGCAAAACATCAATAAGAGAAAAATTAATGTGCACTTGCTATAATAAGTCAAGAACATATTTGAAACCAACTTCCTCTTTCTGCTTATTCAAATTTTGTGGGGGGTGGGGTGGGGGGGTGGCCTCACAATAGTAGATGCTTCTTGAACTTTTACCTCCTTTTTGACCTCGATTTTGATCTCACTAGTCTTATGCACCACCTTTTTCGGTACAATATCATCTATCCATCTACCACTACGACTAGAGAATGTGTTCACCTTTTTGGGATTCAGATATATGTCAGTTGGCAAACCCCTTTGAGGTCTTGTATTATGTGCACTAGCTATTTTACCCATTTGCTTTCAAAGATTCCTCACTCTAAGTTTCTGATTTTAATGTTTGCAACCATCTTTGGTTGGCCAACTCTATTATGTTTCAACATCTCCTCTATATTGCTTCACTGAGCATTATCTTGCGTACCTTGTAATTATTACTGATTATTTTGTTGATTTCTGTATTGATACTTGAAGTTCTGACCTTCATTTCCACTACAAGACAAGTTGAGGTGATTGCATTAATATGGATTAAACGTGTTACCTTAGTTATTATTTCCTCCTATTTTCACATTGCCAACAAAGTTAACAAAACCTAGATTAGCTCCACAACCCTCTAACAAATGTTCTCCTCCATAACTTTCACTCCATGTTGGAACCGGTATCACTACATTAACTTGTGACAGAGAATGAGACAAGATCAACTTACTTAACTGCTTATTCATTGTATTAAGCATAACTGGCAATTGTGATAACAAAATAGTGATATTATTAACATCCAACACACCTGCAACCTTCTTTACCACATCTCGTGATTTATCTCCATTCCAATCTGCATTACTTGTGAAATTTGATTTATGAGTCTCATCATACGTCTTCTCTAAGACTGGACCACTTGCTGCAGAGTCTAACAATATCTTTATGTGCAGCTCCAGATTCTCAATCAAAGTATGCACCAATACTTCATTCATCTAATGATGATGCAGACAATCTCTGAGGGATTTGAATCTTTCCCGTGTCTGATACAAATTCTCTCCCTCTTTCTATTTCAAGCTCATCATCTCACTCTTCAATCGTGTAGTCTTACATGATCGAAGGAAATAAATCCATAACTATCATTATCTCGCTCCTCAGTCGTGTAGTCTTAAGGGAGGATGGTGTCCTACATTATCGAAATAGGTTATGTGTTCCTAATGATGATAATCTGAGGAGAGAAATCTTGAATGAAGCACATACTTTGCCATATGCAATGTGTCACACCCCAATTTTTTCCAAATAAAAGTTTTGAAAAAAGAGTTTTTCCAATTAAAGTAACATTTTGAAAAGGGATTATTTATTTTACAGAGTCGCCATTGAAATTGAGTTTTGGTGTTCCAAGTCACCTTATTTAGACCCCTAATCAAAAGGAAATTGACTATTCATTTTGTTGGTCTGCGAACTAGAAATCAGGGTAAAGAATTCTGTTGACCGAGGGGAATGTATCAGGCACCCCTCGAGTCCCGTGGTTAAAGCACGGTCCCTTTATTGACTTATATCTGGCTTGAATTAAATTTTGAATATATTATGTTTATGAGCTTAAATAAAAATGTTTATGCCTCGTCTTCTTTGATTTATTATAAACTGCTTGATAACTATCTTGTTTTTATTATTGTGTGGCGTATTGGTAGACTTTCCAACCTTGCCACAAATTACTAATTTATTTATGTGTTGCACCTAAAATTTGTGTTATGCCCTTCAAATAGTAAAGTTTGTCTATTATTATTATCGATATAATCATGTTCCTATTATTTCAATTAAATAAAACATAATTATTAAAATTATTTTAAAAATAGATCAGCATAGATCAATTAATTGAAAACTCTTATTAAGATTTCTCATTTAAAAAGAGAATGCAAAGAAAATTGTAGATTTGATTTTTATTTTTATTTTTATTTTTCTCAAAAAACAATAAGCACAATTTTATTAAGTATACAAAGTGGGAAAGTAAGTTAATTTATTAGAACTAAATTTCATCTAAATATTACTGTTACAAAATGTACATAGTTATATCTACTCATAATATTCATAGCATAATCATAGGTAGAGATCTTTAGGGATCTTAGAGATATTTAGGGATATTTTCTGATTTTATTTCCTTAGATAGATTTACTTGTACAACTACAAATAACTCTTATTCTTGGAATAATAGAACAAGGAAATTGATTCATTGGCTATGTACTTTACATGGTATAGAGCGGGTTATCCTGCTTTGTCTGAGTTAGATCAGAAATCTTCTGATATACAAAACATCAGAATCCGGTGGTAAGAGGAGAAAAGCGTGAGACTCACGCGCCGGCAAAGTTGTTGGAGACATTGTAGATCTTGATGCACGTGAAGGTGCGTACATGGATCTATCTTGGTCCGATTTTTTGTTACCACTTTGGCTTGACATTTCTGGACGATTTGTGGTGGTCCTCTAATCATCGGACCATATTTATTTTTGATGACAAAGGAAAACCGCAGCCGCTACCCTTTGGGTGCCCACAGGATAAAACCCCCGCTCCTATGCAATATCTCGCAAACCACACAGGAGAGGTAAATCATCGGACCATATTTTGGAGAAGATAATCCTTGAAAAGAATCTGTGCACTCTCTTTGGTCAAGTTTGACACTTCTCTGTTTATTGGTATTTAGTCTTTCATTCTGGTATATGATTGGAGGCTGTCTGCAAAGTACAACAGTGAGTTGAATGATTGCTCAACAATTTGTGAACTTGGTATTGTTTTGGAGGCTATTTGCTGCTTATTTGGGAAATTGTTTTGAAGTGCAATTTGGAGTTTGGTTGTCAACCTTATGATTCTGTCTGCCCGTTAGCTATTGTTTGTCTTTCCTTTTGGTATAGTGTGTCCTTCAGATATAGCATACTTGGGATGTTCTATTGATTTCAACATCAATTTGTTCTGATACAGTGAGCATTTTAGTTGGAAAAAAAATGACTGATCAAGGTGAGGTTGTTGCTGCTTCTAGTCCATTTTCTGACAAAATGGTTTTGATTTCGGTTGTGGAATTTGCTAAATTCTCTCAATATAAGAAGTTTTTGAAGGAATCCACTTCAGTTAATGCTTTTGCCAAGTCAGATAAAGCATGTCTTATCACCTCTTCAAATAAATGGGTGATTGATTCAAGTGCCACTAATCATATGACAGGTAATCCTAATATTTTTTCTAGTTTTCAACCACACAAAGCACCCTCTCCAGTTACAGTAGCTGATGGATCAACCTGTAACATTGTTGGATCTGGAACAGTTAAACCTACCTCCTCTATTACCTTGTCATCTATATTAACTCTACCAAAGTTGGCCTTTAATCTGATTTATGTTAGTAAAATTACTAGAGACCTTCATTGTTATATCACTTTCTTTCCCGATCATTCTTTGTTTCGTGATCTTACTACAAATCAGGTTATTGGTAAAGGACATGTATCTGATGATCTATATATCCTTGATGAATGGGAATCTCGATTTGTTGCCTACTCAAGTGTCGTGTCTCCATTTGAAGCACATTGGCGATTAGGACATCCTTTTCTACCTTTGTTGAAAAAGCTTTGTCCTCAGTTTCAACATATTTCCTCTTTGGAATGTGAGTCATGTAAATTTGTAAAACACCATCACATCTCACTAGGTCCAAGGGTTAATAAATGAGTTGAGTCTGCTTTTGAGTTAGTACATTCAGATGTTTGGGGACCATGTCTTGTTGTTCCTAAAATTGGGCATAAATATTTTGTTACTTTTGTAGATGATTTTTCTCGAATGACTTGGATTTACTTTATGAAGAGTCGATCTGAAGTGTTTACTCACTTTACTGCCTTCTGTGCTGAAGTCAAAACTCAATTTAATGCCTCAGTTAGGATTCTATGGAGTGATAATGCTAAAGAATATATGTCAGAATTATTTCAGTCTTACATGAGAAAGCACGGTATTCTTCATCAGTCTTCATGTGTTGATACTCTTCTCAAAATGGAGTTGCTGAGAGGAAGAATAGGCATCAACTTGAGACAGCTCAGGTACTTTTGTTCCAATTGAAAGTCCCCAAACAATTATTTCAGTCTTACAACTTGTTTTCTGATCTATCAGATGTCGTCGATTGTGTTGGCAGGTAATATGCCTTATAGTGTTCTTTTTCCAAATAAATCACTATTTTCGGTGGAACCTAAGGTGTTTAAAAGCACATGTTATGTTTGAGATGTTCGACCATCAGTTACTAAATTGGATCCAAAGGCGTTAAAATGTGTTTTCTTAGGCTATTCTCGACTTCAGAAAGGGTACCGGTGTTATTCTGTTGAGCTTGGAAAATACCTAGTGTCAACTGATTTGGTATTTTCAGAGGCTACACCATTCTTCAATGCACCTTCCATTTCTACAAGTGAGGTAGAGAAAGATGAGTGGTTAATCTATCAGGTCACTCATGTTGTAACAGAACAATCATATGATGTTGTTATTCCATCTTCTAGTTCATTCATAGAGAATCAGTCAACTATTATGCCTCCAGAATCTGCTTCATCTGTTCTAACAAGATTGCCAATTGTTCAAGTTTACTCAAGGAGGTGAGGTAATGATGATACTTATCCTACATCAACTCCTTCATCATTAGTTCCTTCTCCACTTGATTCTTCAGAAGATCTTGACCTTCCTATTGCTTTTCGGAAAGGTACACATTAGTGTAAATCCACATATTCCATTACTAACTTTGTTTCTTATGACCACTTATCTCCTGCATCCAATTGTTTGATTGGCTCTATAGACTCTATCTCTATTCCTAAAACAGTGAAAGAAGCCTTGACTAATCCTGGATGGCATGATGCAATGCTTGAAGAGATACATGCTCTAAATGAAAATCATACTTGGGATTTGGTGGATTTACCCAAGCGAAAGAAAGTAGTAGGATGCAAATGAGTTTTATAGTCAAAGTCAATCCTGATGGTTCTATTGCAAGACTTAAGGCTAGACTTGTGGCTAAAGGCTATGCTCAGACTTATGGGGTAGATTATTCGGACACTTTCTCCCCTGTAGCTAAGCTCACCTCTGTTCATTTGTTTATTTCCTTGGCTACTTCTCAACATTGGCCTTTGCATCAACTGGATATTAAGAATGCTTTTCTTCATGGTGATCTCCATGAAGAGGTGTGTATGGAGCAACCACCTGGGTTTGTTGCTCAGGGGGAGTATGGAAAGGTTTGTCATCTAAGAAAATCTCTATATGGTCTAAAGCAGAGTCCTCGTGCCTGATTTGGAAAATTTAGAGATGTAGTTCAAGAATTTGGTTTGACGAAGAGCAAGTGTAATCACTCAGTCTTTTACAGACAATCAATGACTGGCATTATTCTTCTAGATGTCTATGTTGACAATACTGTTATTACCAAAGATGATTGTACTGGAATTTTTTCTCTCAAACAATTTTTACATGCCAAGTTTCATACCAAAGACTTGAGACAGCTGAAATACTTCTTGGGTGTAGAAGTAGCTAGAAGCAAGAATGAGATTTTCTTATCTCAAAGAAAGTATGTACTTGACCTACTTATAGAAACTGGTAAGTTGGGAGCAAAACCATGTGGCACACCAATGGTTCCTAAAGCACATCTTACTAAGGATGATGCTGACCATTTTGATGTTCAAGAAAGATACAGAAGGTTGGTTGGAAAACTGAATTACCTTACTGTGACTCGTCCAGATATTGCCTATGCAGTCAGTGTTGTTAGTCAATTCATGTCTGTACCAACAGTCAAACATTGGGTTGCCTTGGAACAAATTCTGTGTTATTTGAAAGGAGCCCCTGGCCTTGGCATATTGTATAGCGACCACAGACAGACTCGTGTTGAATGTTTTGCAGATGCAGATTGGGCAGGATCCAGAATTGATAGAAGATCAACTATTGGCTATTGCGTCTTTGTTGGTGAAAATCTAGTATCTTGGAGGAGTAAGAAACAAAATGTTGTTTCTCGATCTAGTGCAAAGTCTGAATATAGAGTTATGGCTCAGTCCACATGTGAAGTACTATGGATACAACACGTTTTAGCTGAGGTTGGTTTGAATCCTTCGTTTCCAGCAAAACTTTGGTGTGATAATCAGGCTGCTTTACACATTGCCTCAAATCCAGTGTATCATGAACGGACAAAACATATTGAGATCGATTATCACTTTGTCTGTGAGAAGATTCAAGAGAACGTGATTTCTACTGGCTATGTGAAGATGGAGAGCAATTGGGTGATATATTCACGAAGGTTTTGAATGGAACTCGGGTGGAATATCTTTATAGCAAGTTGGGCATGATTAATATCTATGCTCCAACTTGAGGGGGAGTGTTACAAAATGTACATAGTCATATCTACTTATAATATTCATAGCATAATCACAGGTAGAGATCTTTAGGGATCTTAGAGATATTTAGGGATATTTTCTGATTTTATTTCCTTAGATAAATTTACTTGTACACCTACAAATCGCTCTTATTCTTGGAATAATAGAACAAGGAAATTGATTCATTGGCTCTGTACTTTACAATTATTAATTACATAGCATAGAACATTAAGTCGTATTTTAATCAAGAACAAGATAAAAATTGAACTTTTAAGCATGCAAGAAATAATGATATGTTATACCAATTTTATTCTATATTTAATGATATAAAAATTCTCAACCTATTTCATATTATAATGCTAAAAATTAAGCACACATAAATTTGAGCAACTTCATTATAACATTGGAATCACATCTTATATAATTATGAAATCAAATCATACAATGAAGATAAAATGTTACCTTTTGTGAAAATTAATTCACGGCAACAAAGCAGCTACAATCTACTGATTTCCAAAGTTAACAAAAGTTAACTTTTAGGTCCACGAACTTGAAACCATAAACAAAAACCTCAAGACTTCAAACTTATTTTCTTTGTTTTTGGAGTGTAGGCTGTGTATATGGTGAATATGTGATGTGTCTATTGGTTTTGATTTTTTTTTTGTTTGTGTGCGTGTTTCTGTGTAGAATGTATTTGGATGTGAGGGTGATTTTTTGTGAGGAAAAAGAAATGTGTGTGTGTGGGTGTATTTTCTTTCTTTTTCCTTTTTCTCTGTGTACGTATTGTAGATGGGTATGCAGATTGTATGTTTGTTTGATTTTTCCAGAGTGTCCTCTGTGTGTTTCTTTTTGTTTTTGGTAGTATATATGTGTAGGATGAGGTGGGGTAGTGTTGTGAGGGAGTGGGGTAGTATAGGTATAGTGGGGTAAGGGTTAGTGGATAGATGGTTAGTTTTAGGTTTTTATTTTTTATAATAAAATTATAATAATGAAAATATTAGCTAAATATTTTGAATTAATAAAAATATTTAAAAAATGTTAAATAGCTAGAAATAAAAATGTAATTAAGAAAATATTAAAATCACTAACTTATTTATTAAAACTTAAATTAAAAGAAAACTTATATATTTTTTTAAGTTTTCATTTCTTTTGAATAAATTGAAAACAAGTGTACCTTAAAGTGTGACTCTATTTTTTGTAGTTTTCAAATATTTAAAATAAACTTAATAAGATAAATTCAAAAATATTTAATTTAAATTTAAAAAATATATTTAAGTACTAAAAATGGTGTAAAACATCAAGTTCGGACAAAAATTACGTGTCTACACAATGCATCTGGGAGGTACTTAAGTGTACCAAACCATCAAAGAACACTTTGGTGGAATGGTATGAAGAAAGACATTGCGGAGATTATTTCGAAATGTTTAGTTTGTCAATAGATAAAGGTAGAGCATCAGGTCCCAGTGGGTTTGCTACAATTTTTGTCAATGCCGGAATGAAAATAGGAGAGAATAACTATGGACTTTGTTTTCGGACTTCCTCGCACTCAAAGAAGTCATGATGCAATTTGGGTCATATTGGATAGGCTAGCAAAGAGTGCTCACTTCTTGGCAATTTGGGTAGATTACTCTCTTGAACATTTAGCAAAATTATGCATTAATAAGATTGTGAAACAAGTTATTGCAATTGTGTATGGAGCTATAATTTACTATATTCGACAAGCTAGGAATCATAAAATCTTTAGAGGGGTCACTATGACGGGCAGTTTTTAATTCAAGTAGTAAAGCATGTAATTAAGGATAGGATAGACATGTTCAGTGTCACAACCCAAAGTACACTCTAGACGTGACATGGCATATAGGACCCCGAGAGGCCCTACAAAAGCCACTTGACATACATAACCACAACATAATAGAGAAAAGTAAGAGATCTCATAAGAAATAAAGAGTTTTACATAAGCGGAAATACATCAAAGTCTAGACAAGCCATCTAATATATCAAGAGTGGTCGGGACGTAACCCGTACACCACATACAATGTCTGAAACTAAAACATAAGAGAACAGTAAATACGACATTGTCCTCGAAGTATGAGGACTCTCCAAGTCTTCACAATCTCTAAGTGCTCATTAGCCATGAGCGGAGGAAAGAGAGTCATCATGCCATACATTAGTGAAATAATGTAGGCATAAGTATGCATTAGTATATGGAATGTACTATGTATGAGGGGAATGCAACGAAACATGAAACATGAGCATAAGGAGACATAATCGAAAACATGCTATGCATGACCAAGCTAAAACATAGTAAAAAACTTTAAAGAGGAATCATAATCATGAACATGGTCAATGCATCTTAAAATCATAAGGAAAGCTTCATAAAAACGTTTGAAAGAAACTTAGTTCATTTTGTGGGATATTAGCTTTAACTGACAATAGACCATGTGAGCTATAACATGGAATCCAATGTAACTCCCACATCAAGAAGGGAGAGTCTACTTGCCAAGGTAGAGCTCTGTATCATGTCATGTGCTATATGTGGATCCACTAGCTAGGCCACTTAAGGCAAACCTACGGGGGCACGTAGTTTGGAAATAGAGGTTGGTACTAGAGATTACCCTATTTGAGCCTCCACCTAAAAGTTCTCTGAGTGATAAGTTAAATTCCAATGGAATAGTCATATTCATAAACATATTATCATACAAGGAAAAGCATAATTAAGTTACTAGTCCAAGCTTAAATCATCATAAAGTAGCTCCTTAAGTCTTTGAATCAAGTCTAAGTGAGAAAACCTTTCACAAAGCCATGATCCCTTAATATGTGAGAAAATCCTTTCACAATTCATTGATGCCCGTATGAAGGCAACCTAGATCATAAATCATTCTTCTTTCACAAAACATGCACAAGTTCATTGAAAACATCATCATAGATTCATAACTTTTCTTCAAATTCATACATATTAGGGTTCATAGTAAAAGTCATGATCAATGCATGGGTTCACATGGAATTGATTGAAAAACATATAATTAAGTCAAAATAATCATAATATGATTGAAATTCATCAATTGAAATCCATATAAATAAAACCCACGAGGAATTGAATGAAAACCTAATTAATTGAATTGAAATTAAATTGAAGAATTGAAGAATCTTTGGGGACTCAATAGGTGAATTGAACCCATTGATGACTTCCCTACATACCTTGGTTGAAGCCCCAAGTAATGGAAGAAAAATGAGACTTGAACTTGAAGAACCCTAACTTCTTCTTCCTTGATCTAGAGAGAAGATTTTTAGAGAGAACTTTGGAGAGACTTCAGGAGTTTGATTGAATGAGGGAATTGGGGAAATTTCTAAGGGTGAAGGGTAGTTATAAGGCGTAGAATTAGAGCCAAAATGACGTAGCATAGACATTAAATGCATAGAAAAAGTTCCAAATACCCTTTAAAAATAACTGCCGGACTGACCTACGGTTGGGACCTATGGTCCGTAGGTCATCCTACGATTCGTCCTATCCAACTGTAGAACTAACTTGAGAAACCCAAATATTTAACCATTTCCCACGAGAACTTTTTATGGTCCGTCGAACCATTGACGACCCGTAGATCCCATCTGTAGAACTGAGGTCCTAAATGAATCCTCCGAATCAACCCTACGATTGCCATCTACGGCCCGTCAACCAATGTATGGCTCGTCCTGTCAAGTCGTAGGTCAGACTTCAGAAACATAATTTTCCCGAACTTAACTCCAAGTCTACGACTTCATTCCTACGACCCGTAGGACCACCTACGGTCTGACTCGTAGTACCTGCTGTAGTCCAAAAATTTCTACACTTTCCTTTTCTTTCCTACTTTCTAACTTTTGGGGTATTACAATATCTCCCCCTTGGGAACATTCATCCTCGAATGGGACTCAAGCTAGCACGAATAGAATAGAGAGAGAAACGAACCGCCCAACATGAATGCAATTTCATCAAAATGCACAAAAACAATGAGAACCACTCCAAGCTAAATCACAACATCAAAAATCATGTTTTCATGAGCATGCATGCATATGGAAAACATGAGAATGAATAAAACACATGATTTCAAAAGACTGAACCATGAGGGGCTAATACTTCAAGCTAGAGTAAGAGCGTAGGGAAAAAGATGAGGATACCGGGACATCATATCGGCTTTGGCCTCCCAAGTAGCACCCTCAACTAACTGATTCCTCCAAAGAACCTTCACGGAAGCAACTTCTTTGTTTCTCAACTTTCGGACCTGTCGATCTAAAATGTCAACTAGAACCTCTTCATAAGAAAGATTCTCTTTAACTCCCAAACCTTCCAATGGCACTATGGATGTCAGATCTCCCATACACTTCTTCAGTAAAGAAACATGGAATATCGAATGTATCATTGCTAAATCATTGGGCAATTCAAGTTCATAAGCAGCCTTGCCAATACGCCTCACAATCTTATATGGGCCCACATAACGGGGACTAAGCTTCCCTTTCTTTCAAAACCTCATTGCACCCTTCAAGGGTAAAAATTTCAAGTAGACACAATCATTAACCTCAAATTCTAGATATCCTCTTCTAACATCGGCATAAGGCTTTTGTCGACTTTGAACTGTTTTCAGTCTTTCTCTAATAAGTCAAACTTTTTCCATAGCCTCATGTACCAATTCAGGATCCATCAAAGAAACCTCACCAACTTCAAACCAACCTATAGGAGATCTACACTTTCTACCATAAAGAGCCTCAAATGGAGTCATACCAATACTTGAATGATAACTATTATTATAAGCAAACTCAATCAAAGGCAAATGATCATCCCAATTATCCTTGAAGTCAATCACACAAGATCTCAACATATCTTCCAAAGTTTGAATAGTACGCTCCGCTTGTCCATCGATTTGAGGATGAAAATCCATGCTAAGTTTTACTTGTGTACCAAGACCTTTCTGAAACGACTTCCAAAATTGAGAAGTAAACTGAGTACCTCGATTGGAGATAATGGACAAGGGAACCCCATGCATCCTTACCATCTTCCTAATATAAAGCTTGACATAATCTTCCGATGAGAATGAAGTCTTAACGGGAAGAAAGTGAGCCGACTTCATCATTCGGTCCACAACAACCCAAATCGAATCAAACTACCGCCGAGTGCGGGGTAAGCCCGTAATTAAGTCCATATTCAAATCTTTCCACTTCCAAGTAGGAATACTAATGTCTTGGGCCAAACCACTCGGTCTTTGATGCTCAACTTTCACTTGTTGACAATTAGGACACTTAGCCACAAATTCTGCAATATCCTTCTTCATCCCATTCCACCAATAGACCTCCCGCAAGAGTCACGGTACATCTTGGTGGCTTCTGGGTGAATGGAATATTGAGAACTATGGGCTTTCGATAAAATATGCTCCCTCAAATTGTCAATATTGGAAACACATAAATGACCTTGATATCGAAGCACACCATCTCTCCCTTGGGAGAAAGCCTCCACGGAATTTTTATGTATCGCTTCTTTTATTTCCATCAAGATCAGATCCAGACCTTCCTTGGCTTTCACATCTGAAACAAAGGATGATTCTGAACCGTTCTGAACAATAACACCACATTCATTAGAACCAACCAACTGAACACCCAATCAGTCCAATCTACGAACATCGCGAACCAACTCCTTCTTATCATCCTCCATATGAGCTACACTACCCATAGATAGCTGACTAAGAGCATCCGCCACTACATTCGCCTTACCGGGGTGATAGAGGACACTCATGTCGTAATCCTTTAGCAACTCAAGCCACCTCCGTTGGTGAAGATTTAGATCCTTTTGCTTGAACACATATTGCAAAATCTTGTGGTCGGTAAAGACATCAACATGAACACCATAAAAATAATGCCTCCAAATCTTTAGAGCAAACACAACCACCGCTAGTTCCAAATCGTGGGTAGGATAGTTCCTTTCATGGATTTTAAGTTGCCATAAAGCATAAGCAATAACCTTCCTATTTTGCATAAGAACACATCCTAGTCCAACCCTTGAAGCATCACAATAAACCACAAACCCATCGGATCCTTCCGATAAAGTCAACACCGAGCGAAGGTAAGTCTATCTTTCAATTCTTGGAAACTCTTTTTACACGCTTCAGGCCATACAAACTTAACTTTCTTTTGAGTCAATGCCGTCAATGGAGAGGCAATCAAACAAAACCCTTCCACAAACCTTCTATAATAACCAGCCAAACCCAAAAAACTTTGAATATCCAAAGGGGATAGAGGTCTAGACCAACTCTTAACCACATCTGTCTTCTTAGGATCTACCTCAATACCTTTATCGGAAACAATGAGACCAAGGAAAGCCACAGATGTCAACCAAAATTCACATTTACTAAACTTTGCAAAGAGTTGTTGGTCCCTGAGGACTTGCAACACGATCATCTAATGGTTGGCGTGCTCATCCTCATTCCTTGAGTAAATCAAAATATCATCGATGAACACAATCACAAACATATCTAGGTATTGTCTAAATACCCTACTTATCAAATTCATAAATGCAGCTGGAGCAATGGTCAAGTCAAAGGACATTACCAAGAATTCATAGTGACCATACCGAGTTCGAAAAGCCGTCTTCGGAATGTCATCTTCCTTCACCCTCAATTGGTGATAACTCGACCGGAGGTCAATCTTAGAGAAGTAACTTTCTCCTTGGAGTTTATCAAACAAGTCATCTATCCTTGGAACATGATACTTATTCTTAATGGTAACCTTGTTCAATTGTCGATAGTCAATACACATACGAAGTGAACCGTCTTTCTTCCGAACAAATAAAATTGGAGCACCCCATGGAGAGATACTCGGTCAGATGAAACCCTTATCCAACAAATCTTTCAATTGCTCTTTTAATTTCTTAAGTTATGCTGGAGCCATACGGTTAGGAGGAATAAAAATAGATTGCGTATCTGGGAGAAGGTCACTACCGAAGTCTATTTCCCTTTCGGGAGGAACACAGGGAAGATCATCAGGAAACACTTCCAAAAACTCATTAACAATGGGGACCGACTTAAAGATAGGGGTTTCGAAATCCATATCCCTAACCAGAACAAGATGTTATATGCAACCCTTAGAAATCATCCTCCTATCCTTAAGACAAGAAACAAACTGACTCTTAGGCATAGCATTTCCCCCTTTCCACTCTAGGATGGGCTCATTTGGAAATTGAAACTTGACCACTCGGGTTCTACAATCGATAGGAGCATAACAAGAATGAAGCCAATCCACACAGAGAATAACTTCAGAGTCTACCATATCAAGCTCCATAAGATCAACATAAGTGACTCTATGGGATAAAGAGACGGGACAACTTTTATAGACTCTCCTAGCCACAATAGAATCACCAATAGGGGTAGAGACATGAAAGGGATTAGATAGGATTTCGGGACCAGCATCAAGCCTCATGTCCACATAAGGGGTAACAAAGGATAACGTAGCACCCGGATCAAGTAAAGCATAAACATCGAGATGGAAGACCTTTAACATACCGGTCACCACATCTGGAGAACCCTCACGATCCTGACGAGTCTGAAGAGCATAAAATCTATTTTACTTCGGAGCACCCGAACTAGGACCGCTAAGCTGAGCTTGTTTACCATCCTTACCCTTGCTAGCTTGAAACGGACAATCCTTCACCTTATGACCACTTTTACCACAACCAAAGCAACCATCTGTACCGGCTAGGCATTTTCCCGAGTGACTCTTACCAAACTTTGGGCAAGTGGGAATAGAAGACCCATTGCAACCACCTCTTTGAGGCTTAGGGTTAGACACCCTATCTTTGTTGAACTTAGGAGTCTAGGCATTAGAGGAACCTTGACCGAAAAAATTCTTTCGGAATTGAGGACGACCATGTCCACCGAACCTAAAATGTGAAAAGTCACCATCACCGGTCTTAGCCCTCTTTACCTCCCTAGACCTTTCCTTAAGCTTTTCCTCCTCAATTTTTTGACCGTGAATTATTAAACGATAAATATCCATTTCTTTGATCAACATGGTGATACGACACTCCTTGACGACCAAGTCGGATACTCCCGACATAAACTTACTCATCCTTTCCCTAAAGTTGACAACCATAGTTGTAGCATACCTAACCAATTGAGTGAATTTCAAAGCATACTCCTTCACACTCATATTTCATTGATGAAGATTAACAAACTCAAGAACTTTCACTTCTCTCATTTCAAGAGGAAAGAAACGATCAAGAAGCTCCCTTAAATTTCTCCCAATCAAGAGGACCCGCATCAACCGCCCTCTCACTCCTCCATTGTTCAAACAACACTTGAGCAACACCCTTGAGTTGATAAGCGGCCAATTCCACCTTTTTAACCGCAGTCAATCCCATGATACCTACTATCTTGTACACCCCATCAATAAACTCTTGAGGATCCTCATCAACCTTAGAGCCACGGAATTCTAGAGGATTCATCCGAGTGAAGTCTTATCCTTGCCGCCGCCGTACCCACATTTGGGTTCATGGGAGCATTAGCCTCTCTATTGGCTTAAGCCGCCATAGCTTGAGCCAACACTTGGAAAGCTACTCAAAATTCAGCATAAGTTACTTGCTCGACCAAAGGATCAGCCGGACCTTGAGGAACCTCGGGCTCTACATTTTCACGCTAATTTCTTCTCACATAAGCTCTTCGAGGGGCCATATCCTAAAAAGGATCAAACACGGTTTAGGAGAAGGATCTTTATAGAGATAAACACTATGGCACGACTTTAGAGTAATGAAAGAAGTGAAGTTTCCTAAACGCTTTGTAACCTCCTATTCATAAATGTGACGCGCTTCACATTCATGAACAAGACTCTACTCAACGCGGCTTGTCAGACTCCTAGGACCTCTTTCTAAAACCTTGTGCTCTGAATACCAAGTTTGCCACGACCAAAAGTACACCCTAGATGTGACATGGTGTATAGGACCCTGAGAGGCCCTACACAAGCAACTTTACACACATAACCACAACATAATAGATAAAAGTACGAGATCTCATAAGAAGTAAAGAGTTTGACATAAGTAGAAATACATCAAAGTCTAGACAAGCCATCTAATATTTCAAGAGTGGTCGGGACGTAACCCGTACACCACAAACAATGTCTGAAATTGAAACATAAGAGAGCAATAAATGCGACATTGTCCTTGAAGTATGAGGACTCACCAAGTCTTCTCAATCTCTAAGTGCTCACGAGCCACGAACGGAGGGAAGAGAGTCGTCACGCCCTACATTAGTGAAAGTGTGTAGGCACAAGTATGCATTAGTACATGGAATGTACTATGTATGAGGGGAATGCAACAAAACATGAAATATGAGCATAAGGAGACATAATCGAAAACATGTTATGCATGACCAAGCTAAAACATAGTAAAAAGCTTTAAAGAGGAATCATAATCATGGTCAATGCAACTTAAAATCATAAAGAAAGCTTCATAAAAATGTTTGAAAGTAACTTAGTTCATTTTGTAGGATATTAGCTTTAACCGACAATAGACGATGTGAGTTATAACATAGAATCCGATGTAACTCTCACATCGAGAAGGGACACTCTACTTGCCAAGGTAGAGCTCTGTATCATGTCATGTGCTATATGTGGATCTGCTAGCTAGGCCACTTAAGGCAAACCTACGGGGGCACGTAGTTTGGAACTAGAGGTTGCTACTAGAGACTACTCTATTTGAGCCTCCACCTCAAAGTTCTATCGGTGCTAAGTTAAATCCCAATGGAATAGTCATAGTCATAAACATATTATCATACATGAAAAAACACAATTAAGTTACTAGTCCAAGCTTAAATTATTATAGAGTAGCTCCTTAATTCTTTGAATCAAGTCTAAGTGAGAAAACCTTTCACAAAGCCATGATCCCTTAACATGTGAGAAAATCCTTTCACAATTCATTGATGCCCGTCTTAAGGCAACCTTTTCATAAATCATTCTTATTTCATAAAACATGCACAAGTTCATTGAAAACATCATCATAGATTCATAGCTTTTCTTCAAACTCATACATATTAGGGTTCATAGTAAAAGTCATGATCAGTGCGTGGGTTCACATGGAATTGATTGAAAAACATTTAATTAAGTCAAAATACTCATAATATGATTGAAATTCATCAATTGAAATCCATACAATAGAACCCATGAGGAATTGAATGAAAACCTAATCAATTGAATTGAAGAATTGAAGAATCTTTGGGGACTCAATGGGTTAATTGAACCCATTGATGACCTCCCTACATACCTTGGTTGAAGCCCTAAGAAATGGAGGAAAAAGGAGACTTGAACTTGAAGAACCCTAACTTCTTCTTCCTTGATCTAGAGAGAAGATTTTTGGAGAGAATTTATACTTTAGGAGTTTGATTGAATAAGGGAGTTGGGGAAATTTCAAAGGGTGAAGGGTAGTTATAGGGCTTATAATTAGGGCCAAAACGACGTAGCATAGGTATTTAATGCATAGGAAAATACCCAAATACCCCTTAAAAATAACTGTCGGACTAACCTACGGTCCGTAGGCCACCCTACGATCTTTCCTGTCCAACTGTAGAACCAACTTCAGAAACCCAAATATTCAACCATTTCCCACGAGACCTTTCTACTGTCTGTCGAACCATTGACGACCCTAGATCCCATCCGTAGAACAGAGGTCCTAAATCAATCCTCTGAATAACCATACGGTTGTCATCTACAGCTCGTCAACCATTGTACGGCTTGTCCTGCCAAGTCATAGGTCAGACTTCAGAAACATAATTTTCCCAAAGTTATAACTCCAAGTATAGGACTTCATTCCTACGGCCCATAGGACCACCTACGGTCCGTAGGTCTGACTCGTAGTATCTGGTGCAGTCCAAAAATTTCTACACTTTTCTTTCCTTTCCAACTTCTGGGGTATTACATTCAGGGAATCAAAAAAGGGTAGGAAGAATATAGATTTAATTTAGCAACTCTTTAATTAGTATAACATGGGTCTATCATTCTTGGAACCATGTTAGGTGTCTGAGAGTATAGATGTTCGTTCCATAGGTGTATTGAATTATTGGAATGGTAATAGTTCACATTTTATTGCCAAAAAAAATATATTGTGAAACTACATGAAATCCTATTTCTCTTGTATCTAATTGAGACCTGAGGTTTACATCTAGATTTAAGGCCAACATGTAGGAATCTTTGGGTACTAGATTGAACTTCAGTACTTCATTCCAACCCCGACAGGTGGTCAGTCAGAGAGGGTAATACAAAGTTTGGAATGTATGTTCTAAACCTGCATTTTTGAGTTTGAGGGTTGTTGGGACAAACATTTGGCCTTGATAGAATTTTCTTACAATATAGCTACCAATCAAGCATTGGAATGTTTACTTATGAAGCTTTAAATGGAAGGAAAGGTCGAACTCCCCTTTGTTCGAGTGAAGTTTGTGAAAGGAAACTTATTGGTCCTGAAATTGTGCAACAAATGAAAGACAAGGAAAAAGTGATTAAGGATCATTTAAAAATTGTTGGAGATAGACAAACATTTTATGTAGATCTTAATAAGCATGAAATTAAGCATCAAGTTGTCGATAAGGTATTTTAAAAGGTGTCTCCATGGAAAAAAATTATGAGATTTGGCCTAAAAGGAAAATTTAGTCCTTGATTTATTAGACCTGATGAAATGCTTGAAAGAGTTGGCCCATATGCGCATAAATTAGCTTTGCCGCCTGAGTCACATAAGATTCACAATGTCTTTCATGTATCTATGCTTAGAAGATATTGCTCAGATCAATCTCATATCCTTCCTGTTCAATCCATCAAGGTTAATACTGACTTGATACATGAAGAAGAATCTATCCAAATCTTGGCATGGGAAGTAATACTACTTAGAAACAAGAGCATCCCCTTAGTGAAGGCATTTTGGAGGAATCATTATGGCGAAGAAACTACCTGAAAGTGAGAGGTGGAGATAGAACCCAACATCCACATTTATTTCGGGACTAGTGTCACATGAATTTTGAGATGAAATTTCTTTAAGGGAGAGAGAATTTTAACACCCTAAAATACTAAACCAATATCCGTACTTCAATAGACCATTCTTTGTTAACAAGCATAAGCTCTACTTTCACATTTTTGACACACAAATTTTTGCAATAATTGAAAATTAGTCTACCTTAGATTGGGACGGTATTTTATGGAATTTTCTCGGAGAATTTATGTATACTAATAAATTTACAATTATTAATAATCATATCATATATTTTGTAAAAAAAATCATATCATATATCATATATCATATATCATATATAATATCATCATATCATATCATATATTATTAAAAGAGAAAAGCTCTAAAGTGCAAAGTTAGATTACCTTTTATCCCCTGCACTAAATAAAATATTATAAAATATCGAATTATATTAATATTAAATAGTAAATACAATAATTTATTTTAGTACATTCAACATGCCAATTATGTGTTGCCCCATTTTCAGTTTCACGAACCTTTCATTTCCATTGTCTTTTCATCTTTTTGTACTAAATGAAAGAACTATATATATGTTATGATGTGTGAAAAAATGAATATGTTGGCCAACTAAAATTTCTTTTTTGGAATTACTTGGCGTAATTCTAACTCAAGCATCGCTGGTAAAAATTTTTGTCTCTGCTTTAGTCAGAAATAAGTATTATCTTATTTATAACAAAAATTTGATGCCTGCCTCCTTAAATATAATTGGCAAACTATAGGATTTATCAATGCAATTACTTCTTTCCATGGTCTCTGCCTTTTGTTTTTCCTCTTTAAGTTTGTAGCTTTTGAATATGGATAACTTATTTTTATCATTTTTCATGTGCAATTTTTGTCATACTCAAAGGCGATGAGCTCCAAAAAGTGGATATGATTGGCCTTAGAGGAGAGTGGAGGCAGCTTGGGAGTTTAGTTTGAATTTGATGTATAAGCAAAACCAGTTTTTGGCTGACTTGAAACAAAGGAACTTTTTCATTTAGTCATTCAAGAATGATGCGTTTGAAACTTTAAAGAATGAAATTTCTCTTTATTAATTCAAAGACTGATATTTTAAGCATCAGCTCAGTTAAGAGGGAAACATAACATTAATCAATATCTCAAAGCTCCTTTAGTGATATTTGTCATAAATCTTACTAAATACTTGGAAATTCTCATAGCTTAAGGCATGTTAAGAACATTATCTTTAATAATATGGATAACAAAACTTTCGAATATAAATATTTATTTACTCTCTCCATTTAAAGAAGCAAGCTCTACTTTAAAAGTTGGGATATTTGTATACTTTCATAATCAATTTGTGAAGCTTGAAATATAGAAGTACCCTGTGGATTTAGCCGAAAAATTATGTAATGATGGTGTATTTCTTTTTCTATTTATAATTCTTATGATTAAAATCCTAAGAAGGATATTGTGTGTATTGTAATTTTTCTTCTCTATTGATTTTTTGTGTCTTCTCTCTATTAGACTTCTTTAAATTAATAATTTTATGAACTTCTAGTCACTATAAGTCTGTACTTTTATTTGGACTCAAATTAGTCATATATGACTTTGGATATTTGTTAACTACTATCCAGAGATGAAAATCTACAATACTTGGATACTTAAAAGGAATTAATTTTAAAAATTAAAATACATCAGATTATTTGGTGTTTCTTATCACACTTTAAAAAATTTATTTGGAATTGTTACAATTTATTACTCATCACACACATGTTTTCATAGAATATTAATCATTCTAACGAATTGTAATGACCCGGTTGGTCATTTTTTATATTTTTGTAAAAATTATTGTCTTGCCCCTCTCGATATCGACCCCCGAGTTCTTTTTTGATTGAGTTTTGGAAGTTGATTTCAAACTTTGAGTTAAAAGTTGAGATTTTTGGTAATTTTGAGTTTGAAAGGCTTAAGTTGCTTAAAAATAATTTTTGGAGTCTTTTGGAGTTTCGAGTGTCGAAATGGAATTCCGTCGATTCCATTAGTTCCATAATATGGAATCTGATTCGTGAGAGTTGTCAATTTCTGATTTCGAGTCTTTGAGGATTTGAGGTCCTAAGTTGTGAAATTATAGAATTTTAGCCTTTGGAATGACTTTGGTCAACATTTGGAGTTCAGATGGTCGGATCAAAATTTCGAGAAGTCCGTTTGATTCGGGGGATGATTTTAGGCCTAGAAGTGGCCTTGGTTGATTTTTGTGAGGTCCCGAGCTTGATTTGGCCTTTTAGGCGTTGAGTTAGTTTCTTGAAATATTTATGGATGTCGGGTCAAGGAGACCTCGAATTCATATTTTGACGGTTCCATTGAATCCGGAATATCGAGTATAATTAATTTGCATATCTGGTTTGTGTGTACGGGGTTCTGAACGAATCTCGAGGGTCGATTTGATATTTTGAGAGTTGGCTGATTTTGTTGATGCCTGAGTTCTGGTGCACTCCGCTTTTGCGAAAGATAGTTTGTTTTAGCGAGGTTCGCATAGCTTTTGCGAAGGGCCAACCCTTGTTGACCTTCGCATTTGCAAAGAGACCAGCGCTTAGGCGACCTTCGCTTAAGCGGAGATCTGGTCACAGGAGCGAGTCCCGCGTTTTTAGCGGGGTTCACTTTTGTGACATCGGAGAGTGGTTTTGACCTGCAAATTTGGGTTTAAGCCCTATTTCACTATTTTTGAGCTTGGGGAACCTTGGTGGCGATTTTTGAAGGATTTTTCTATGCTAGATCATTTGGGTAAGCCTTCTTTAACCTAATCCTTCATTTTTCATTGATTAATCATGAGTTTTAACATCATAATATGAGGTTTTGATTTGGAAATGATGAGGTTTTCATGAACTCAAGTTTCTAAACTAAACGATGATTTCGAATTGGTTTTAATTCCTTTTTTGAAATGGTTTTCTCAAATGAGTTCCTAAAGCCTTGAGTAATGTTTTCAAGTATAAATTTTTGGATTCAAACCATCTTTTGAAATTGGGGTTTGTGTTGATTGACCCAATTTTCAAGTATATTGGTGTGAGTATTGTGATTTCCGGTAGATGATTGTAAATACTTGATTATTATAGATTGTGTGGCATTGGAAGTGACTCGGAAGGGGAAGACTCCACTCTTGAAGTGATTAGTTGATTGATTTGAGGCAAGTGATCTCTTAAACCTTGCAATTTTGTTGATTTGTTTATTTCTCTTCATTTCCTATGTGTTGGGAGTAATCGGGAATGAGGTGAAGGGCTATTTCGTTCCACTTGATTAATGCTAACCAAAAATAGGGAAAAAAGGAAAAGACTTCTTGATGATAATGTCAATTGTAAATTACCTTGTTGTGATCCCTATTTGATTGATGAAATGTTGATAGCATGAAAGTGGACTTGTGTGATATGAATTGTTGTCTTTTTCGTATGTTGTGATATTGCTTGTGTGTATTGATTGTGAACATCGTGATGAGACATGTGATGATTATGATGTCGAGGTCTTTACCGGCAAGTGCTATGATGCCGAAGTTTTTACCGGCAAGTGTTGTTTTGTGATAAAAGCCGAAGGGAAATGGTTTCGTTTAGTGATGTAAATGCCGAAGGGAAATTGTTCCGGCAAGTGTCTAATGTGAAACCCGAAGGAAAATGGTTTCGGCTAGTGATATAATTGCCGAAGGGAAATGGTTCCCGCAAGTGCTATTTCGTGATAAAAGCCGAAGAGAAATGGTTCTGGCTAGTGATCTTAATGCCGAAGGAAAATGGTTCTGGCAAGTGAAATAATGTGAAAGCTGAAGGGAAATGGTTCCGGCTAGTGACATTGCACCGAAGAGAAATGGTTCTAGCCAATATTGACTTTGTGATCAATCTACTTGATGTATACACTTGACTTGTTTGATGCATATGATTGAGCTTTTTGGTGTGATTAGAATTTGTTTGTTTGATATGTGAGTTGAACTTGTTGCTATGTGGGCTTGAAATGCCTTTACATGAGTGTAAGTGACTTGATGTCTATTGATTGTTGAAATATGACTGTTGATCTAGATCTTGAGACCTGTTTATTTTAGAACTGTTAGGTCGGATTGATTTCTGTGCAGGTTGTGGTTTGTGGAGGTTCGGTTGGGATGGAAATGAGTATTCAATTTAGCTAGGTTGCCTACTTTATTAGGTTACTTGTTGGGTACCGTGTTGATGGTACTCACTCATTGCTTCTACACTTGTGTTGGTTTCAAGCCTGGACTTGTGTGATCTCTTTCTCCAAATTTTCGAGGCTTGTCAAGGACTGAAGAGGTAGCTGCTTGTCACTTTGGCGGGCCCTTCTTTTTTCTTTTTCTTTAAGCTTTGTTCTACTTAAGAAACAAAGACTGAGACTTGTATTTATCTTTCAAATTCTATATTTACTTTAGTGGCTTGTACACATGACAACCAGATTTTGGGGTGTTGTTAGAATGAAAAAGATTTCTACCTTTGTCTTCTTCTTGCTTTATTTATTTCTGCTCTTCTTTCGTTTTCATTGGGTTGAGGCTGACTTATCTTTGGGGGAAAGGACAAGTGCCATCACGTCCATTTTTGGGTTGTGACATGAATCTATAAAAAATTATATGGGACACACGTTCAATACACGTGTCCAGAAACTAGTTATACTAAAAGTGAGAAGCAAAAAAGTTAAAAGTTATGGATCTTGAAAGGGCTAACATATGGACTCATTCGTCCAAAATTGTTAATCATCTGAGTGAGAAATCACAGTGAGAAAGTAGGTATAGGATTCCATAAAAAAAGTGTTGGTACAGTAAACTTATGCTACATTTGTGGTAAGCTTGGGCACCCAACTATTGAACGCCCTGTAGCTAACAAATCTAGAAATAAGAGCACTGAACTAGCAAATAAAAACTGCTTTAAACCTAATCGAAGAAACAAGTATCACAACATGCTTCCAAGATGGGCAAAAAGAAATCTTATTCATCCATCTGAAGGGGAAAAAGGTCTAGGCCAGTTCTTAACTGCCTCACTCTTTTTAGAATCAACTTGAATACCTTTACCGAAAACAATATGGCCAAGGAAAGCAGCGGACCTCAACCAAAACACACATTTGCTAAACTTAGAAAATAACTGAAGATCATTGAGGATTTGCAAAATGATCCTTAGGTGATCAACATGTTCATCCTCACTCTGTGAGTAAATCAAAATATTATCAATAAACACGATCACGAACATGTCAAGATATTGCTTGAACACTATATTCATTAGATCCATGAAAGCCACCGGGGCATTTGTCAAACCAAATGACATCATTAAGGACTCATAGTGATCTGAGTTAGAAAAGCCGTCTTCGAAATGTCACTTTCCCTTAACCTTAACTGATGATACCCCCGATCAAAGATCAATCTTTGAGAAGAAACTATCACCTTGGAGTTATTCCTTATCATGACCTTGTTCAACTGTGGATAATCAGTACACTATGAAGTGAACCATCATTCTTTTGAATAAACAAAATTGGAGCACCCCATGGTGAGATACTTGATCTAATGAAACCCTTATCCAACAAGTCCTTCAACTGATCCTTTAACTCCTTAAGTTCTATCGGAGCCATACGGTAAGGCAGAATAGAGATATGTTGCGTATCTGGAAGAATGTCAATTCCAAATTCTATCTCCCTCTCGGGGGGAACACTAAGAAGATCATCGAGAAACACTTCCAGAAACTCATTAACAATTGCAACTGACTCAAGAGTATGAATTTCAAAATCTGTATCCCTAACCCGAACAAGTAATAAATGCAACCCTTAGAGATCATCTTCCTAGCCTTAAGGCACGAGATAAATCGACCTAGAGACGCCGAATTTCCACCTTTCCATTCTAAGATAGGTTCATTCGGAACCTAAAATGTGACCACTTAGGTTCTTCATTGTCATTGACATTCCTTCTCAGTGGAGCTCTTCGTAGAGGCAAGTTCTGAAAATGCATAGAACAAGAGTTAGGAAGAAGACCCTTATAGAGTTCAACTCTATCGCACGACTTTAGAGTAATGAAAGAAGTGAAATTTCTTAAAATTCTTGTAGCCTCCTATTCATAAATGTGGTGCGCTTCACACTCATGAATAAGACTCTACTAAACGCGGCTTGTTAGACTCCTAAGACTCTTTTAAAACCTGTTGCTCTGAATAACAAGTTTTTCACGATCCAAATGACCCCCTAGACATGACATGACGAATAGGATCCTGAGAGACCTTAAACAAGCCACTTAGCATAAGCATAACACTAAGATATCAACAGAATAGAAATATAGAGATAAGCGGAACATAAGTCTCAAAGCTTCAACTCAATATGATATCAAAACAGAGTACAAAGACTGTAAATGCGGAATCATACTAAGTCTAACAACAAGTCTCTACTATCACTGGTGTGACTAGGACAAGCCCTAGCTCACGAAATAGTTTGAAAACTGAAAGTGACATAAATCAATGAAAGACATGTGGTGGCAAGGTCTCCGAACCATGAAGACTCACCAAACTACTAAGCAATGCTGATCAATCTACTAGCCACGACCAAATGGAGGAATGTCAAATCCTATATTATGAAATAATATAGGCACAAGAGAATATATGTGTCAGTACTTGGAATGTACTAAATATGGGGAAGATGCATAAAACATAAACACAAAGAAAGCTAAGTTTGAAAACGTCATAATGCATGACCAAGTAAAACATGTCAATGCTTGATAAGCTAAATTAATAAATAATAAGACAAGGTCAATGCAATACTTGAAAATCATAACATAAGCTTAAATCATAGTCTTTTTGAGGAAGTCATAAACTTATATGAGAAAACCATAGTCATTTATGGGATGTTTATCGTTAACCGACATAAACCATGTGAGCTATAACATAGAGTTTGGTGTACTACTCCCACACCGAAAAGAGAGTGTCCTACTTGCCAAGGTAGGAACTATATTCTTAAGCTTAGGTGGATCCACTATTTAAGTCCAATCGGGACAAGTCCTATGGGGGCACGTAGTTATGGGATAAGGGGATTGTTACTAAAAAAACTCCACCTCTAGTTATAGATGTGCCTCCATCCCAAAGTTCACTCGGTGCAAAGTAAACTCCCAATGAAAATAAGCGTAATCATATCATAATCTTAATACTTGGAAAGGTAAGAATCTAGTAATACCAATCCAATCATAAACTTCATATCATAGAATAGCTCCTTTCAAAATCATGATTTCATAACATATTCATAAAGAAACTTAGCTAAAACATCTAAATTATTATGATCTTTCATAATAAGAATACTTCAATTTGGAATCAACCTTTTCATAAAACATATTGATACTTTATCTAAAAGCATCCTTGATTCATAAAATTCCTCATATCATGATGCATGCATAATCTCAAAACATAGTTCATAATCATAAAGTAGTCATATAGCATGGGTTCATGTGAAAATCATTGAAAACATATAATTATGATCAAATCATGCATAATAAGATCAAATATAATGAACTTAGTCATAGACAATTGAACCCATGAGAAAACATGCAAAATCCTAGAATTTAGGTTTGATTCATAGAAAGAAATAGAGAATTTCTTGGGACTCAATAGTTAAAAAGAGATTCATTAATGAATTTCCCACATACCTTGATAAATCTTAGCTTGAAGAACCCTAGAAATCACCTTGAATCTAAGAGAGAGAATTTGGAGAAGAAAACCTTGACAACTTTTGATTGAATGAGAGGGAATGTGTAAATTTGAAGATTAAATATAATTATAGGGCTTAGGAATAGTCTAGAAACGACATATTTTAGGTGTTAGAAGGTAGGAAAAGATCCAAATAATCCTTAACTTAAAAACTGCCGGATCAACCTACGGACCCATGTACGGTTCGTACAAAGAGCTACAGACCGTTCTGGTCGTTCGTAGATCAAGTTACTGGAGGTAAAGAATTTGGTCAAGAACCACGAGCCACTCCTATGACCTGTCAACCTTTCCACGGGCCTTAGGCCCTCTTAAACGACCCAAGGTTGCCCAAAATTTCACAAGGTTTGGAACCATTATACGGCCACTTCCTATGGGTGGTACACCCTTCTACGAACCATCTTGTTGGTCCGTAGACCTTTATCAGAGACTCAACATTTTCAAACTTTCCATGAAATCATTCATGACTGCCTTCTACGGACCATAGGACCTTGAACGGTCCGTAGTTGACCTCGTTCAACCTACACCAGTAACATTTTCTAAATTTTTCCTTTCCAACTTAACTTACCAATCTTCGAGATGTTACATTAGGTGATGATATTTTCAATTTTGTGACTACTTATTTTAATGGTTTTACTCTTCCAAAGTCAAGTACTCACACAAACTTGGTTCTTCTACCAAAATAAGACATCGTACATGACATGAGACCAATAAGTTTGAGTAATTTTCTTAATAAGGTGATTTCTAGGGTTGTGCATGATAGATTGAAAGGATTTCTTCCTTGTATTATTTCTAAAAATTAGTTAGATTTTTTGAAGGGAAAAACATCACTGAAAATGTCTAACAGGGCAGGAAATTGTTTTTGATATTAGAGTAAGAGATAAGCCTGCAAATGTAGTTATCAAACTAGACATGAAAAAGACTTATGAAAGGGTTAATTGACATTTCTAAATTAAGGTTCTGGAGAAAATGAGATTTGATAGTTAGATGGTGGATATGATTTGGAGGTTGATTGCAAATAATTGGTATTCTATCTTCACCAATGGTAAAGCTCGTAGTTTCTTTCACTCTTCTAGGGGTGTCAAGCTAGGTGATCCTTTATCCCCCTGCTCTCTTTATATTATCAGCTGAGGTATTATCTAGGGCCTTGAATGATTTGTTTAAGGGATTTGAAATGCTAAAGTGGAGTGATAACATAAATCATTTAGCTTATATTGATGACACTATCATATTTGTGTCAGTTGATAGAGTATCTTTAAAGCTTGTTATGGATACTTTGGGTGATTATGAATCTCAATCTATCAACTAATAAACAAAGGAAAAATGCTTTTTACATGTTTAATAAGGAATGCTACCCATATTGTTATTTTGGAGGAGGTTACATGCTTTAGTAGAGATTTTTTTCCTTTTATTTATTTGGGTGCATGCAAAGAAGCAGAAGGTACAATTTAAAGAATTGATCAAGAAGGTGCAAAATAAACTTCCAGCTTGAAAAGAAAAGCTACTTTCTTTTGGAGGTAAATTTGTTTTGATTCAGATAATGCTTAATAGTATTCCTATTTATCTTCTTTCTGTCATGAATCCTCCTAAGTATGTTTTCTATGATTTGTATAGAATTGTTACTAGATTTCTATGGAATTTTAAAGAAACTGGGAGGAACAAGCATTGAGTTTATTGGATTGATATTTGTTTTCCAAAGGAGGAGGGGGCTCTAGGCTTTAAATCATTGTTTGATGTTTCTAAAGCATTATTTTCTAAATTGTGGTGGAAGTTTAGAACTCAAAAATTTACGTGGTCTATTTTTAAATGAAAAAAATATTGTAAAAAGTTGGGTCCTCAAAATTGTAGAATGGAAAGGTGATTCTCAAATTTGAAAGTTAATGCTAAAAGCAAGAGATATGGTGAACCAATAAATATGGTGGGAGCCTAAGAATAGTCATTCTAATTTATGGTTTGATAATTGAACTCAATTAGGTTCACTTCACTATTACTTTCCTTTGAACAGTGATGTTAATCATCAGTTGGAGGATGTGGGACAATTGTACAATCAAGGAGAGTGAAATTGAAAATTAATGAATGATCTGCTTAATGAAGAGGTTTGTTCTCATGTTTCTAATCATGTAGATTAGTAACAGATTCTGAAAAGTGGGATAGACCATGGTGGATGTTGAATAGTACTGGAGAGTTTTCTGTTAAGTCAGCCTGAAATTTTATTAGACAAAGTAGAGATACCAATGAACAATTCAAACATATTTGGGTGAAAGGGGTTCCTTATAAAGTTTCACTTTATATGGAGGCTGTGGAAAAAAAGGATACCTATTGGTGAAGTGAAGGTGAAGAATAGAATGATAGATAATGTTATATGTGTTTGCTGTGGACAATGGATGTCAGAGACTATAGATCATTTATTCATAAACTATGGATTTTCTAGTAGATTATGGTTTGTTTTCTGCTACAGGGATTAGTGATCCTTTCAATCAACTAAAAGACACAATACTGAAGTGGTGGAAGGCTAAGGTGTCACCCAAGCTTAAGTGCATATACAAGGCAGTTCCTATGTTCATCTTGTGATAGATTTGAAAGAGAAGAAACATGATCAAACATGGTGGAAAAATATCTCAATTTATTACGACTTTGGAGATTGGAAGAAACTTACACCTTATGCATAGATGTTTATATCCTTGGTTGAAGGATATACCAACTTCTTGGTCTATGCTAATTAATTTTTTGGAAGATTACACTCCTATTTTAGGATGTAAAGTGGTGAAATGAATTAAGCACATGATTGGTTTTAAATGCAATTCTGTTGGTGCTTCTAAAGGCAATCCAAGGCCTAGTTCTGGAGACTTTTGTATTAGGCATGTGGAAGAAAATTTTGTATATGTTGAAGTACAGAAGCTGGAGGATAATAATAATTTAATAGCTGAGATCAGTGCTATCAAAATGGGACTGAAATTTTTTATTGCAAGAAAATTATTTACTGTTATTCTTGAAACCGACTCTTTTAGTCTGCAGAAGATGATAGATTGAGAATGGGAGGTCCCATGGAGTGTTTCAGTTGAGGTCAGAATAATTAAACACTTGATGAAGGAGAGGGTGATTGTGGTTGAACATGTTTCCAGAGAAGGCAACAAGGTTGCTGATTTTATAGCTAATTATATTTTCTCTTTTGATGCTGATTTTGTTGTTGTTGCAATGGTGGTGCATTCTTAAATGACCCATCTATTGGTAAATTTGGTTCAAAGACTGATGAGGAATATTCATATTCCAGTATGCCCCATCTCGTGACATTGTATGGAACATTGTATATTTTCTATATGAATAATGTTTATCTTGTAGCTAACATAGACTTGAAGAGGCAAAATAATATAAACAATAAGGATTTTAATATGCTAATAACCTTGTTTTATGATTTCAGTTACTAAAAGTATTAAAGTGCACCTTTTGATATTCCACTTTTGTGATTATGTAATTAAAATATTAGTATTTAATAAGATATATATATAATCAGATTTTTATTTAGTGAAGGGCAAAATAGTAATCCAACTTTGGATTTAGGACCTTTCCACTTTTAGTATAATATGATTATCAAGGGAGGCGAAGGCTTTGATAAACATGAATAAAACAGAAATTGCAAAATTGAAAATCATAAAAATGCAAAGCAGAAAATATGGCTACTATGATAATGATTCTAATGCACAATGAGGCAATCAACAACAGTAGTTCAGGTGAAAGCACAAGGAAAGAAAAGCATAATGGGTCTTTCACGTTATACAAATCTAAACATCAGTGAAGTAGTGAAATAAAGGAATGATCTTTAACAAAATTAATAGATAACTAAAGGAGTGATCTTTAGCAAAATTAATAGAAATTACCTGGCCTATGTTATTGTATTAGTTAGGCTTTACTGGCTCAATCTGCGGGAAAGGGTAAATATTAGAAATGGAGCTCAAGGATCGGGTTAAAGCATAAAAGCGAGTGAGGGTGTAGATTGATTCTTACCTGAGCTGTTCGAGTTGTGTTGAAGAGTATTGAGTGGGTTTTGTTTCCATGACATTCGTGAGATTATAATGTATTGTGTGGAAAAGAATCGAACTCGTCTTGTTGCAGCCATCGATGAGTCGATTTCACTCCAAGGCAAGCGCATCGTCTTTGTCCACCATGGCAAATAGGAGCTTAAGCTTGAAGACGAGCAGTTCCAGAGTTCTCTTTTTTGGGCTTTTCATTTCTTTCTTTTGTTTTAGGACAAATTTTAGTTTGTTTTTGGGTCAGGTCATGCTGTGGCCTGGTCATACTCTGTTGATATTTTAATAAAGGGTCCATGCGAGCCATCTTCGAATAAAAAAAAGTAATCATCTTATAATTACGCCATGATTTTCACGAGAATTGAAAAATGTAATTATTTTGATAATTAAACTCAATTACCTACTGATCAAGTAATTACATGATTAACCAAACAAGTCAAAAAGTGTAATACATCCAATTATATGAAATTCAAGAAACTTTCCAAGCCGGTCTAAAGGATTTGAAGTTGAAAAGAAAAAAATATTCTCTTTCTATTTATGCATTGGAGAAAATGACCAAAATGATCTTTAATGTATGGTTCATACTTTATTTTGGTCCTTAATATATTTTCTTGATTGAAATGGTCCTTAATATATAACAAATGTGTTCATTTTGGTCCTTAATATACTTCAGTTGATCGAATGATCCTTAATGTATAACAAAAAGTGTTCATTTTGGTCATTCATCATAAACCTAATAAATTTATCAAAAAAAAAAGTGTTAAATTTAACTATGGATCCTACGCTGCTAACAAAATTCATCCTTGGTGTCTTCTTTGTTAGCTCCAAAGAAAGAATTCCATAAAATGTAACATCATTTTCTCTACTTTCTCTAACAAAATTTACTATTTTTCTTTCTTAAAATATTATTCCACTGACCTAATACCTATTTATTTTTTAAGCAAGAGAAAATAGTAAATTTTGTTAGAGAAAGTAGAGACAATATTGCTAGATTTCATGGAGTTTTTCTTTGGAACTAACAAAGAAGACAATAATAGTGGATTTTGTCAGCCATGTGAGGTACACAGTTAAATTCAACACTTATTTTAAATAAATCTATTAAGTTTAAGGTAAGAGACCAAAATGAACAGATTTTGTTATATATCACTTCAATCAAGTAAAATATATTAAGGATCAAAATAAATATCTTTATTATTATACATTAATAATAAAAGACGATTTTTATTAAGTGAAACAAAATAAAACATTAATTATTAAGGAGCATTTTAGTCATTTTCTGATGGCATTGTGGATGCAAAGTTTCTGCTGTTTTCCAAGCTGACCTCGTAAACGATGGTATAAAGATTTGATTCCAAGTTAACTTCCGGTGTTGATTCCAAGATGGGTGTGGATGAAGTACCTTGTCGACAGATTGTAGATTCTTGTGTGCGGTACTAATTCTTTGACATTTTTAAGGGTTTTTTGTTTGCTGATAAATATGTCACAATCAGGCTAAATTGCTCATTATTGTGCTGATGGAAACTTAATAATTGAATTAGGTGACTGAAAAGGATGTAGTGGTGTTAATAAATGATATCCTTATTGACAAGTCTTTTTTTGAATGGTTGTAGTTGTGGACTTTTCCTTCCTCTCTTTAGTCAACCATTCTTTGCTGTTATGGAAATGAAGCATCTCACGCTATCACTTTATCCCTAGTTTCACTATTTGCTTTGGGGGATAGCCGACAATATTGCAATTCCCAGGAAATTACTCAGTTATATATATTGTGGGGTTGCTGGTTTCTTGTGTATGTCGTGTTGTTTCTTTATGGAGTGCAATGAAAAATGGATGATGTTTGGTTCAAAGACTTGTCAAAGTCCCAAAACAGATTCGGGACAATTTGATGCTGGATCCTTCAATTTCTCAGGTTGTGACACTGTTGGTGTTTATGGCTTTGACGTGGGCCCTAAGAATTCAATATCAACTGACTCCAAACCATCCAACCTCAAATTTCATGATTCTCATGGTAATGATGTGGAGCAGTGTAGAGTTAAGCTATCTACAAGCTCACCACCCATGGACGATTCGATAGGCTATGATGGACCATTGAAACTTGGCAAGCGAACATTTGAAAGCAACAGGGGTGAAAAATGTGTTAAGCTCCAGTCCTTCTCCATCACCCCTGTATCGTCTGTTATTGCAGCAAAGAAAACAAAATCATCTATTCAGAATGCACTAATTCCGTCCTGTCAGGTTGAGGGCTGCAATCTTGATCTGTCTTCAGCTAAAGAATATCACCGAAAGCATCGAGTTTGTCTCACTCATTCCAAATGCCCAAAGGTCATCATACGAGGTGTTGAGCGACGCTTTTGTCAGCAGTGTAGCAGGTAAACCTCATTTGGCGTATCTTGTAGTTAGATGTTTGGCTTCCGAATTTTAGTTATTAACAACTTGTTCTTCTGGATGTATGGTTGCTATGGCATTTTGGGGGGTTTAATATGTCCTCGGTCCTTAAGCATATTTGAGATCATAATGGCTCACCCCTTTTTTCTCCCACTGAAGGTTCCATAGCTTGTCTGATTTTGATGAAAACAAACGAAGCTGTCGCAGGAGGCTTTCTGATCACAATGCACGCCGCCGCAAGCCACAGCAGGAAACTATCCAGTTTAACTCGACAAGGCTTTCTTCATTGTTTTGTGGTATGATGCCTATGTTAAGATTGGGCATCTTTTCTTCTGAAATGTAAATTAATGAGCATTCAAATGAAAAGGTTTAGCAGGAACTAAAGGAGAAGACTAATTTTTAATATGGACACGAATGTGATTAATTGTCAATGTTTCTATAAGAAATTCTTTTTCTAGTGTAAACAACCAATTTCTATGGCATTGTTTTGCTTTAATCCATACATTTTAGGACGTATGCATACCTATAAGAATATTTATGCTTGAACAATTTTCTTTTGGAAAGTAAGCCCATTAGGTGCTGGATGTGAGATGGGATATGCTGCTTCTGTCAATCAAGCTTATAGTAACTTGGAATATGACTTTTTCTTTGTCTTCTACAAGTATCCTTCTCTTTCGTGTTTCTTTGCACATGTTACGGTGGAGTTTTATCCAGCTTTTAGTTCACCTCTTCTTTCATTTTTCTAGTTCTGTCGTTCTATTATACCTTTCTTTCTCTGGTGATGGGTGGTGGTGCATAACGGGTGGAGGTTGTGGTGACTGCAGTGGCGGTGTCAGAATTTTCAAAATATTGAAGAAATCAAGGGGATTCTAACATACAGTATATGTACATAGGAAAAACAATTACCTTTCTGCATGTAAATTTTCAGCAAAGGGTTGTCAATTGACTCTCCTTGGATAAGTAAAGCTCCACCATTGATGATGGGTGGGTGGGTAGGGAGCTAATTAGAACATTTTATTTTCAGGTTTCTACCTTATCATCTAATTGAAAAACATTTCTTACATTGTTTTTGTGTTGTGCTAAGCCTCTACCATTTCATGTGCAACATTTACAGATAATAGGCGATCGATGAATCTTGTGTTCAACAATGCCCCCCTTGTCCACTCTAAATCTACTGCAGATTCTACCTGGGAAACCTCTGAAGTTTCCAAGTTCACATTAACAAGAGGGTTAACTTTAAAGCCCTACAAAGCTGACAGTATTAATGGGCAATCACTGGTGGGGGAAGTCAAGCTTTCAGGGACCTCTGAAATGCGGACCAATGCATCTAACATGTACTCGGTGTCCAATGGCACGACAGCTGAGGTCTTCAGTCAAGGTTTGTTTCGATACCAAGGAACCCCAACCTACAATAGTTCTCATTTTAAGTTCTGTTGTAGTTCTCCTATGTTGTGCATGAAATTCCATCATTAATCTTTTCTTCTCTTGATTTGAGTGTGAAAGATCTCTACTTTTGTGCTGGTAAGGCTAGTTCTCTCTAAAGATTTCCATCTAGTTATTGGATTATTAGTAGTGAGCTTTCAGTGGCTGCAGGATATCTTAGTATAATAACTGATATTTGCATTATAATCACATGGCTTGCAAGAGTACTGAAACTTCTTGATGAACCTATTGGATAAATTTCATATTCTGCACATTCCTTTTCTCGGAACTGAAATATATTTGATAGTGACATAGGAATACCTTATTGAAAGCTTTACCTTTATGCCGTAGGAAACCCTTGTATGTTGGGGTATAAATATTGGTTCTGCAGATGGTAGAAATGATTGTTGTTGCCTGATTTCTGGCTGTCTATCTTTCATTTCTTTCAAAATGCCTAATACTACTAGACTCTCAAGTGTTCAAGTACAAATTATCCAAGTTGTTTTGTTACTGAGACCCAAAATAATAGTTGAAGCTGAATATAAATTGTCACGACCCAAAAACCAAGGTCGTGATGGCACCTATCCTAACACACCGATAGGTAAGCCAACCCTTATCCTGACTGAATATTAAACACATCGCCAAATAAAAGTAAATAAGTAGCGGATGTAAAGTCTTAACATTAAGCTTTCATAGATCAAAACCGAAATGTGGAATAAACAGTTTGCAACCGCAAAATCTGGTGACAGGAGTACAAGCCTCTAAGATACACAAATAAGATCCAAAATTACTACACTGTTTGAAAGGTAAAGACAGGAAATAAACAAAAGATATGGAAGTTTGGATGCTGCAGAACAGCTAAGCAGCTAACTACAACGACTTCGATGAACACCAACTCGATGTGAGGATCACCTACCGCTAGTACTGGGCTCAGAACCTGCACAGTAGAGGTGCAGAAAGCAAGGCTGAGTACGAAAGATCACATGTACTCAGCAGCATTGTCGATCAACTTTTAAAAGAAGCGATGGCGAGGGTCAGTCCTAGACTGCTCCTTCTAACACTAGGCAAAAATATCAGAATAAAACCTTTGTTCAAAGGCAGACTAGCAGTTAAAGACAACATCAAATCAGTTCATAAACAATACCGAATACAGCTAAAATAAGAGATTTCCAAAGTAAATATAAACTATAGCACACCATCTATCTGGGTCAAGTCACTTTCATTAACACTTACCCATTTCACACTCACAAATCAACAAGTAATGTAAAGATGATGAGATGAATGCAATGCATGTGCTACGTGTACACCCGCTTCCTCTGTCCGATAGCCAGGACCCATGGAGGAACATGAGGTCTATATACTGTGCAGCGTGCAACTCCAATCCATATATAATACATGTAGAGGTGTGCGACTCCGATCCATATATAATATGTGCATGCATGCAACTCCAATCCCAATGATATGTTATGTAGGTGTGCAATACCGATCCCAAACCTTTAAACTTTTGGTCAACCTTAACTTTTCTAAAACTCATGAATCCAACCAATAACTCAAATCACTCCCGAACACTCTGGGATCCGTACCAACCACCCAATCAAGTCAAAAATCACCTTTCCAGACCTAATGGAATTGTTAGAATTTGAACCCGAGCTTGTTAACCTAGAATATTGACTTTGGTCTAACTTTAGACCTTCAAAATTGAAAATCTCAACCAATATTCATCTGATCACTTCGGGAATCATGTCACTCATCCCGCAAGTCACAAATGATATACTGAAGCTACGGAGTGGGTCAAAACCAGGACATGCAGAAAACTCAAAACGACTATGAGAGTCGTTTGTTAGAATAGGAATAGGTTTATACAATCCTATTTAGAATAGGAATAGGAATAGTAGTAGAAATAGGAATAGTAAATAGTATCCTACTTGGTAAAAGATTATATTGTAATGTCTATAAATAGGGTCTCTGTGTAATAATGTAGATACAACAATTCAATAATATTCTTCTACAATATTTCTCACATGGTATCAGAGCCTCTACGATCTTGGTAGAGAATCAACGAGCTTCTGTTGGTGGTGGGTGGCTATTACTCATATATGCCGCCCATCTGGCCAATGATTATGTTAAGAAAAGTAGGGCCAATGATATATGCATGAACCCCATATGCAGGGGAAGAAAACTTAGTCAGGTCACCGTGCATCAATTTTCGGTGACTTTTTAGGGCTATTTTGTGTCAACCCCATATTCGTCAGTATTTCTATAGCACCGTGACATTTTTTTGGTGGCTACTTTTTCATATTTAATTTGTGTAGTACCGTGCCATCTTTTCGGTGACTACTTTTTCATATATAATTTGTGTAGCACCGTGCCATCTTTCCGGTAACTACTTTTTCATATTTAATTTGCGTAGCACTTTGCAATCTTTCCAATCTATTTTTTCATATCTGATTTGCATAGCACCGTGCATCTCTCCGAACTACTTTTCATTTTTAATTTGCGTAGTAACGTTGATTTTTTTGAACTACTTTTTCATATCTGAGTTGCATAGCACCATGTGTCTTTTCGATGACTCCTCAGATTTGATTTGCGTAGTTTCATTCGTCTTTCCGATGGCTCCTCAAATCTTATTTGTGTAGGATTGTGCCATCATTTCGACCCTACCCATATAATTTCTCCTTTTTAGTAGGGTCGTGCCGTCAATCCGACCTTACCCATATAATTTTCTTTCTCAGTAGGGTCATTCCATCATTCCGACCCTACCCATATAATTTTCTTTCTCAATAGAGTCGTGCCATCATTCCTACCCTACCCATATAAAAATAAAAAGGTGATCTCGAGGAAGAAGTTTATATAGAGCAACTACCTGGTTTTGTTGCTCAAGGGGAGTCTGATAGCCTTGTATGTCAATTGTGTACGTCACTCTATAGTCTCAAGCAGTATTCTCAAGCTTGGTTTGGGAAGTTCATCACAGTAACTCGGGAATTTGGCATGACTCGTACTGGGGTTGATCACTCTGTGTTTTATCAACCTTTTGCATCAAATCCAGTATTTAATGAGAAGACTAAGCACATTCAGATTGACTGTCAATTTTGTGAAGTCGAGTGATCAACTTGCAGATATCGCACCAAACCTCTCATCGATCTTCATATTAATTACATCTGTAACAAGTTAGGTACATGACTTGTATGCACTAGCTTGAGGGGGAGTGTTAGAATAGGAATATGTTTATACAATCCTATTTAGAATAGGAATAGTAATAGGAATAGTAATAGTAATAGAATAGGAATAGTAATAGAAATAGGAATAGTAAATAGTAGCCTACTTGGTAAAGGATTGTATTGTAGTGTCTATAAATAGGGTTTCCGTATAATAATGTAGATACAACAATTCAATAATATTCTTCTACAGTACTTCTCACAATTATATAGACGGTCTAACTAGTTTGTTGTTGGGTGATCAATTGGTTTGTAAGAACTAAACTTGAATGTATCAAAAACTAATAGAGGTATGCAGTGGTTGTGGATCATGACTTATTTTCTCTCTTCTCGCACATAGTATCTTGGAAAATTGAAAGATTTAAGTAACAGCATAGAGCTGTTGCCTCCAAAAGGTTCTCAACCAAGAAATGGTGAGATGATGGCTAAGTTAGTTACCTTGCATTACAGATTGTAAGCACTGACAAAAAGAAGTGAAGTGTTCAGTAGCATGTGTTATACAAGGAATATGCACTAAGCATGTCAAAAATTAGGGGCTGAAAAGGTTTGCTTCTTTACAATATAGCTATAAGTAAACGTGTCAAGTTTATTTGAAGGTACTACGTATCTAGTGCTGGTACATGCCAAGGGGGTAGCCCGACAGTCAAAGAACTGGAGTGACAGTTTTGGCTCTGGAGACCATGGTACAAATACAAAAGAGGCTCACTGGTTGAATTTGTCATATTTGTGTAAACTTTGGTGGACAAAGTTATCGATTATGTGTGTTGGTAGAGAGTTCTAGGTGGCCTGTGGATTAAACGAGGTGTCAGTAAGTTGGCCTAATGCCACTTGAAAAGAAAGGTTACCTAATCCTGATACTTTCCATTTGATGGGATGTAAATACTCTATCAGGCACACTTAGAATGTATAGTTTCTTTCATCAGTCGAGGAAACCACAGGTGGCTAAAAATGTGGACATTTACCTTTCTTCTTGGTTCTGATTGAAAACACTTGGGCAAGCCACAGAAATGATGGGACAAAATTTTTGTTTAGCTTTGTTTGACGGGAGTTTGGAGATGAGTGAGAGGAGATGCTTGAGTGTTTGATTTCTTAGGCAATTTGCCTCCAGTGTTGATATGTTACTGATCGGGGTAAAGAAGATATAATATCAGTTACATTGTTGTTTCCTCTCATTAATGGTACAATAATATTGAGATTACATGTTGACTAGTTATAAATCTGCTGTTACAATAATATCAGTTACATTGTTGTTTCCTCTCATTAATGGTACAATAATATTGAGATTACATGTTGACTAGTTATAAATCTGCTGTTAGCAGTAGAATTTTCTGCCCCTTGTCAATAGGAATTACTTACTTGAATCCAATTTATTTTGTTTTCTTTTATGAGTGGTCAAGTTACCTTTGTAAAGGCTTCTAAGAGCAATTAGGAGAAAAGGATGTAGAAATATTATGCTATAAAGTCTACGGAGCTGTCTTTAATCAGTTTTCTGAGAGTTCTCTTTAAGTTCATATGTCTTCTCGAAAGTAACTGGAAATGCTAGATATATAGATTCACCCGAGGCA